>JAMKCH010018022.1:0-127097 GCA_023653785.1 Ophioderma brevispina
TCGGTGATGAGTGATACGACATTCAGAGACAAGATGAAAAACCTCTTTTCCCAACTGCACTGGAATGCGTCCCACTGCCTCTTCACTGAACATTAGCTATTGGGTAACCAACGACTCCATTTCCTGGCCAATTGGGACGTTTCTGATATGATGATTGATTTGGCTAGCCGGCTATTAACCTCCGACGTAGGCGTTTATTCACACAAAACTCTTAATACTGGCCTGGTTGGTGACATTTTCCCCACTCTGTTTCAGTGGAAGCAGACTTAGGTCTGAGTGTAGCTACATCCGTTTGGCATTTCTTCTTGTTGACCATTTACGAACCATCTCCTCAGAAATTAATATGGAATTTGTTCGACACAACACAATAATAGGTTGGAACACAATCAGACCATTCTTAATTTTCCCAAGGGGGACGTTGAACGTTGTGTGCCAATGTTCTAAAAGCTATCGAGGGTTAAAAGAGAGATAAAACTGTACTTTTTAACTTTAGTAGGAGCCTGATGAAATGATACATCTTTAAATAATTAACCCATATTACGATCTTTACCCGTATTTCGGACATGTTCATCAAAAAGGTGATTTTGTAAACTTTTAGTTTTAATATTTTGCAATTTTAAAAATGTTTAACATCAAAGTTGTTTCAGTTGCAATTTGTTTTAGTGTCTGAACGAAGCACTTTTTATCATTGGATTTTGCTAGAAAATGATACGAAATTCCGCTGAAGTCATTGGCTATATACGCAGGAGATTGTAGGTATACTGTCATATGCAAAGGGTACAATGGTTCGGAAAATGTGAGATCAACACCGCAAGAGAAATAGGGGCGGCTGCCATTGAAAATTGTACAGGGCATTACTATATAGGCTAGCACTCCCACTTCCTACACTTAAGGCCGAACATCGCCAGGAAGATCAAAATCGAAAAAAAATGCGACGTGCGGCTTGCAGAAACTAGTTTTCCAAGGCCTCACATTTGCGATCGGATACAGAATGTAATCATCTTCCTTGTCACAGTGACTGCGACACACTTGGTCCTCGAAAACTTGATAGTGGGTGACCCAATCAACTCAACAACCAAATCCTCCTCAGATTGGTCCATGACTTTGTTACTCAAGGCTGGATTCCTACAACTCAATGGCCTTCTAGAAGAGGAAGTGACAAGATTCAATGAGTTCAAAAGGCATACTCGTCTTGTCCTTACCCAAATAGTCGACGAGAAAATATAACACCACATACCTACAAACTGCAATGGCTTCCAATGAAAGATATGGAGTTTTAAGATTCTCCTCACCTACAAGGTCATCCAACGGCATTCGCCTGCCTATCTCAGCTTAGCTATGACTCGTCCGGCTGTAGTTCTGCATATATAATTGAGAACCTTTTAGATCGTCTTCTTGATGCATGCTGCCAGCTTAGTACCCCCGTCTGCCTCATCACAAGATCTGTGGTGATAGATATTTCGCTTACGCTGCAGCACATTTGGAGCTCGTCAAAAGATCTTTCCAGTACGTCTCAAGAGTCAACAATGCTTTTACACACCATCCCTGATATGCAAACCATACTGTGCTCTTCATGCATGGTTATCATCAGATAAACTGCCAGCCCTCACTTTAACAACTGCTTCTCGACAAATACAAGACCAGGTGGTCAGTTTCCATTTCTATCACCTCCCCTCCATAAACAAGAACATTGCATTCATACGTACCATAGTTAAACAACTCAACAACCTCAATTAATTACAACAGAAATTATTCAAAGCACGCCTCAACAGTCACACATGTAATAGTCTTTTTCACACAACCTGCAACCGTTTAAGAGTTGGGTCATCTGCACAATTCCGTGACCGTGAGACAGTGCAATATGTCTTCTTGGAAGGGGGTCCATCCATGCGAAACAGGATCAAAATGTAAAATGATGGATTGGTGTAAAAGGTGAACAATTAAAGTGTCCCTCTTGTTACAAGGATTTAAATAAAGTATATTGTTACTACCTACACTTATGGTTACAACAGGGATTAACACATATGTCAATTCCAATCGACAAAGGTCACAGATTTACTGATTGCGTCGATTTCCTGAATATGGTCTCAAATAGTTTACCTTTCCACAGGGATTGGAACAAAGTAGTTGGCAATAAATGACCACAAGCAATGCACTGACCTCTGACATATTCCCGAATTTTTCAGAATTATGTAGTTCAGACCAGCCCCCCCCGCCCCCCCCCAATTCCACACAAAAGGAAAGGGTCCACTTTTGTGAATTTTTGCATTAAAAGGCCACATTTAGAGAATTTGACAGACAGTCCACTTTTTAGTGAGGAAGATGTTCAAAATCCCCCCCCCCCCCCGCCAATAATCTGCGTACGGCCGTGTCGACAGTGCCATTGTTGTTGGATCTGATGAAAGATGAACAATTTAAACCCATTTTTAAGAAAAATCGGGCCATTAAGATTTTAACTTTTTTTGTGTTATGTTTTTCCTAACCACTTAGGTGATCAAACTATAATCGCTTGTACAAGAACGCAGCTTTCATTTTTGACACCTGTATTTTAGATTCACCCCCTCCTGGATTTCCCCCACACTTCACGTGGTGCCACCCTCGTTTAAATGTTCATTAACCTCACAGAAAAAACAAGTATCTTAACATTTTACATCCCATAGCTAATTTTCCATACTAAAATTAAGAAATAAGAATAAATCGGAATTGTTATCAGACTTGATCAATGCTGGCCGGTGCCCGTATTATTAAACATAAATGATCCAAATAGCCTCGTAATATAAAAATGAAATCATTGTGGAAATCGTTTTAATTGTAGTCCAAATCACTTTTATTTTATGAAACATTGGGTTAACGCTGGGTTTATACATCGGTGACATCTGTGATTCACGTGATTTCATCTCCACTTCCCCCCACGTATTGAAAAAAACATCTTAAACACTAGACCGTATTTCATATATAAGATAATTTTGAAAGTTTTAATTTTTTAGGTTTTTTCTTTTTTTAAAAAACAAATTTGGTTACAACAACCTTTTATAACTGATATGAACCTTTTTTTTAATTCAATTTTAAATTCGTCATATATTTACCTTCTGGAAAACTACTGATAGATGAAATTGTAATACAAATATCTGCCTTTCATCTGTAACGCTTAGATATTTACCATATGTTCATTTTCATGGAAACATGTAAACTACATTGTGGAGATATTGCTCAATGCATGGCACTAATTTGAAACATATACCTATAATATTATTGCGAATAATCGTTTTGGGCTAACAAATCAATTGTGAGATTAAATTACTATGTGTATAATGCAATTATGTTCCGTACACCGGAAGATATACTGTTTCAACTCGGTGTAAAAACGAAGCACATGTTCCAGAGTTCAACAAATAATCACGTCCTGTCAAAAAAATTTTACATGTCCGGGCTTCCATAGACTATAACGGAATAAGCGTAAACTAATGTTTCGTGACGATCACATGAATCGATGCCCTATTGTTCCCATTGTTCCAGGACTATGAGTACGCCGGACTAAAATTAATTCTACACCGGCATTTCCAATAGTGGTTGTTTCAACTTATTTGCTTTTGTAAATCCAGAGATATAAATCAATTTAGTGCGATACACCAAAATCGATTTTGTGCCACTTTTATGAATGGGCAGAGTTATGCGAGACATTGTGACAGATGTCTTGAAAGCCACAAAGATTGCATATTGGCAAAAGAAGTAAAAAAACACCGAAGTACAAGAAGGAATCTAGTTTTCTCGACACAAGGTTTAATAATCAACATAATACTGTCAATGATAGTTTCTTCTTTATAAATAATAAACAAAATACAAATATTTATTGCACATTTCAATGAAATGGAGCTTTGAATATATTGCAAATTTGTATCTGATGTTTAAAATCATGCCAGAAGGAGTATATTGCAATCCAAAATAAACACTGCCAAATTCAAAGAAATGGTTTTAAAATATACACCCACTATTGTGTACTAGTAAATTGTTGAAATCAATAGCAATTTGAATTTGGAAGCAAAGTGTCAAGTATCGGTAGAAATTTACGTTTCATTATACTCAAGACCATAAAAAAAGACTCGTCATCAAATGGAGATTGCTGTCGTTCACGATTCTTCTTCTAACAAACAAGAGTATGTCGAAGGTTATACACTTGATCTTAAGGCAGAACTTAATGAAAATGATTGCCATATACGTTGCTGTTTTATTCATCTGTTAAAGTTTCTTTTATATGAAGTTAATCCATTTTAATTCTTTCAAATCTGTTTAAATAGGGAGAATAACTTACGTTTAACTAATTCTTTACCACCGTTTTTTCACTCAACCAGAAAGTGACACTAACCGATTTTTGTGTTCCGCAGTGAACTGGAGTTATCCCCATTGAAGCAAGCAAACGAGATGAAACAAGAAGTGTTGGAAAGCCTTGTCTTTTTCCATGTACTGCACAAAACGACTTACTTATGTTGAGAGTAATATCGAAAAAAAACAAACAGTTTTCTATTGTACCATTTTAGACAGGCTGTAGATGGGGTGTTTAAATTCGATATGGAGCGGTATACTTCAATACAGAGATACAACGAAGTCCAATTTCTAGTCTCTTCAACCAATTTCTGAAAGTGAGCTCCAATGTGCAGAAGGCCAATGTCACTTTTCAAATAAAATAGCAATGCGGCATATTTTGAATCAATTTATTTGATTCATAAATAGAATCGCTGGGTATGTATTATAGACACAATGGACATTGACCATATGGATGAACAAAACCTGTACCACTTATAGACTGAGTATATAGCAGTACTATGTCGATGAGAAAAATGAGCAGATGCTCTCCGCCGTCCACGGAATCGTATGCTAATACCATTTGGAGTATTTGTCCTTTTCTCCTTCTCGTTCTTCCTCTCCTCTTTTTATACTATTGTACTTACTCTCCGACCTCTTCCACATTGAGCAACACAAAAATGTGCCCCATTCTGCTCACTTCTTCTTCTACTCCTACATGTATCTTATCAAGTATGTTTTTGAGCTGCGAGCAAGCTCATACAATCGCCCTGAAACTCTGTAGTGTGTTCGTCCGTCCGTTCGTACGGTAACATTAAAAATGTGTATCCATTGATACTCGGTTTACAGCTGTCCCGGTATTTTATTTTGAAGCGCATGAACACGCTTATTTTCGCTGATTATCATATAAAAAAACTATCGGGTGGGTGGACGCTGTTCGACCTACCGCAGGTCAAAGTTTTCAAGAGAGGTGATTCCAGTCACCGGGTTGGTGGAAAAGGCAGAAAAAGCAGAATGGGCAGAATCGGCGAAAAGGAGAATGGGCATGCAGAATCGGCAGAAAAGACAGAAAAGTAGAATGGACGGAATATGGAGAAGAGGCAGAATGGACATGGAAGAATCGGCAGAAAGCAGAATGGGCAGAATGGCAAAATATGGAAGAATAGCCGGGTAGCAAAATAGCAAACAATACAGCAGGGGTGGAAACAATTTGGTTTGGGTTCAACAAGATTTGCAGTTTGGTTTAAAATTTTGAGCTTGTATTCTGGACTCCCTGATTTCAACGGAAAAATGAATTGCCACACGGAAATACATCATTCTTAAAAAATAGCAAATGCGCGTTCTAGATTTAGGTACAGTGCGAGATATTCTCAAACAAACGAAGGCGGTATGGGCTTACTTGGCATCTACTTGTTCAGAAAAAAGTACCGGAATGAAGTAAAGAAAATTATAAAAGACAACAATAATTAAAAACAAACAAAAAAAAGCAACAAATTGCATGTTTAAAAAAAAAATCAGGAAAAAAATGAAACAACAACAAGAAAAAAAAAATAACATATAAAACAAAAATTGCGGAGAAAGAAAACAATCTAAATGAAAACGCTGAATATCTGCTAAGGCTGACTCTGCCTATCCCTAATGTCCGTTAGTATTTCCATGCACTTCATTGTTACAGTACGTGCAGTAAAGTTAAGGTCCGTTCATACTGCTAACTACTGCACTGCAGTTGCAGGCCACTGCAATGCAGTTGCAGTGCTACGCATTGCTATATATCGACCATTCTGCAACAAAATGACGCAGACCCACTGCAAAACGAAGTTATTTTAAACCGATTTAACTTTGTTGTAGTACTACATTGCAGTATATGCAAGGCAATGCAACGCACTGCACTACAGCATCTCCTGCAGGGGAAGCATGAAAATCGGACCTTTACTGCAATGTTCTATTAACTTCCGCTGCTCTCCTAATCGAATCGATTGACTGCAGGTCAATCCAGGGCACTGCAGGTCAATAAATTTAACTTACATTTGTTGCAGTACTGCATTGCATTGCTGCACATGCGAGTGATTACTGTAACAATTTTGGTAAGCTGCATTGCAATACTGCACTACAATGCAGGGAAGTATAAAACGGACCTTACCCTGCCTTTTTCAGTGGCTGAAATCCTTTTAAACATGGGGTGGGATTCATGAAAATATAATGACATAGCGTTTACTGATATAGTACATGTCGCAACAAGCCGAATAAAAGTACCATTTAGAACAGAAAATCTTAAATGTAAATGTAAGTAGAACAGAGTGCTCGCAAAGCGTAAAGTATAGGTAAAAATATAAGATGTTTTGTCAACGGGCGTTGACATTGCGGGTTATCGTATTGACTACCGCCTCTCATCAATATATATAGATATATATATATATATAATTATTATACACCCACGGATCAATGCCCATATGCTGCCCTTCTGCCTGCCAAATTCAGCTTTTCTGGCCATCTGTCCCTTCTGCTTCAGCTGTATCAGTCTGCAATTCTGCTCATTATGCTTTTTATGTTCATTCTGCTCAATTTGCTCATTCTGCCCATGCTGTTCTTTTTGTCCATTCTGCAGTTTCTCCTTTTACATAACCGAAAAATGTAGCAAGATTCACCAATTGCACGCGTGGTTATGCCAAAACTCAGGCTCCAGGGAGCAGTGTCTCCTCACTAACCTCAAGGGCAGTATTATTTTTTCTTATTCTTTTTTGGAGTTAAATTTTTCTTCTGGACCTGAAAAAATAATGAAAATTTTATATTAGCGAGGTTCGAACCCGAGAGGACACTGTATCTGAGGTCAGCTACCTAACCACAAGGCCAGCGAAGATCGGTGTGCCAGATTTGCAATTCTAATCGTGACACGTTTAGTCGCTAATCGCCGGGCGTAATTCGGAACCCGGCGGTACCGCAATGCCTCACGGGGCCGAAAAAGGGGAAGAGCGCCGCACGCGGACGCTCTTGTCACTTTCCCAGCCCCCTTGTTGGCATACAAGTACTTACGTAATTTGCTTGGCAAATGCTTAAAAAATCTTTACTCTTTCAACTACTTTTAGGACCTTTTATCACCCCAGATTGCAATCATTGCTGTTTTTGGTTGAATTAGATCTGAGATATCCTAAAACGAGTATATGGTTATTTTTTTTAGGTTAGCAACTTTTAATGAGGAGTTTCAAACACTCTACTTACTAATTTGCTCGGAGAGGCTTGAATAATTCTTACTTCTTTTAAACTAGTTTAGGACTTTTTATCATGTTAGTGATGCAATCATTGTGTTCTGTTCTTGGTTGTAATAATGACGAGATATTCTCAAGAGATTATGGTTATTTTGTCAGTGTTAACAACTTTTGACGAAGCTACATATTGGCGTATTGCGAAGTTATGCCTAAGGCTGTGCGCTGCTGGGATTCTTAATGTTTATGGGTCTTATTCAGGAATGCCGGTTAGTAAATAAAAGTAGCTAATAATAATTTGGAGAACATATGTGACTTTAAGCGATTTGTATAAACATAATAAAAATTTGTTTAATATTCGCAATAACTTAGGAACTTAGAAGAAAATTTAAAGCAAACGTAGCATGGAGGTAGGAAATTCGATGGATAACTTAAAAGTTTAGTGTATGACCAAGGGCCAGCACTGTCGCAAACTAGTTTTTAACTAAAAATGGTATAGGACTATAAAGCGAACATGTTAATATAATTGTTTAAACAACTGCAGATATCCAAATTAATTATAAAGACTAGGCCCGAAGTATCAGGTACTTTGAAATAAAATCCCTAAAAGGATAGCAAACAGAAACGACTCAGTTTTCCTTGGTTAGGTCTATAGGGCTTTTATAACTTATGGGAATGGTATATTTCTTTATTGTCGTAGGCATGTTGTGGTGTGGTGTCGCGACTGCTATGTGATCAGCAGCATCATATAATGAATAGCTCCGCTTGGAACGGTTTGCCACAAACTTGCTACAGAGCAGGAGTGGTGGTCAAAAATCTCACACTTGCCAACCAAATTACCATATTCAACCAGCGATTCAACTTTGAAGCCGGCCATATTGGATTGCGTCTTCCGTGGTTTCCCAGCTGAAATTAGCTGTTCTTTTATGACTTTTTTCGAAAACAACCAAATTAAGATTGATGAAGAACTTGAATGAGCACGAAAGCGTTGATCGGAGAGGAGTTCTGATGGACAAGATTGGTGTATTCACCACGCAAATAGCCGTCTGTTATGCGAAGCCATAAAAGCACTGCTACCGTGTTACAGATCGCCTTGCACAATGCAAGCCGTGAATCGTAACTTCTGAGGACATGATTGGATTACTCTAGCATGTTGCAAGAGTTATAGCTTGAGAATATACACAAATAGGCCCTACAACAGGTATTGGCATGATATACACCGGAGCAGCTTCAACGTAGGATGAATTGGTTTGTGAAATTCATGTAAATTGTTTCAGGTACAAAGTTCAAACACTCGAATCTCTTATCATGCATGATTTCAATTAGTCTTATAAGCCTTGGTCCGGCGTTGTAGGAGGTACGTTCGAACGACGAGCAAGGGTAGTGGGGGAAGTGGACACTAAGCTCTGTAAATTGGTTCCAAACAAAACATGGTAGGTTTTCTGAAAAACATTTACTTTTAATATCAACTGTGGTCTGAGGCATTGTTATAAACACTCGTGTATAAGTTACACTGGCAAGAAAAACGTGCAATTAGAACTGTTCCCGTTACCCCATTTATATCCCACATTGGGGTAAGTGGAACACGTACTTGGGTAATGTATGCAATTAGGAGTTTAAGGCATCACGGAAAGAGATATATTCACTGATGTTATAATTAAAGTGTTTTCGAAATACTTGATATGACATAACAATAAACAAAATAATGATATTATATTTTGCGATCATAATTTTCACGTACGCGAATAAACATTGCCGATAATTGCCTTTATCATTTTTTGGTCCTTGAAATTTCATATGTTCGAAAATTATGTATTTTATCTATAATTGGTTGTATTATAATGACACAAGGCTTAGAATTTATATTTTTCTCAAAAAATATACACAAAACTAACTAATACCAGCTAATAGCCATGTCCCACTAACCCTAAGTGAATTTCATGTGGGAAGTGGGACGCAGATAATTAATTAGCTCATTTTGCATAAATGAATATTAATTAAAAAATTTGTTATAATTTTTGCAATTGCTGATAAAAACAGTAATTTTATCATAGATTATATGTTAGACAAACACTTTTCTCTACTTTTTCGTAAAATAATATATTGCATTTTTAGCAATTAACACCATTAATTAAGAATAATTTCGCAGGATTTGGCACCTAAATTGAGGTCAGTGTTGACTTTGATATCTTTTAAAACAATTTCAAGATAGAATAAATCCACTTAAGTTCTTAAAGCAGAAAATTTTTATCTCTTTTTAAAAACAAAGAAATTAAAAATTTTGTCATTTTGTCTTGATTGAGGGAATTATGTAGTTGGTCCCACTTAGCCCATTTTACCCTACTATTTTTTATTGTTTCTTTCGTGCTCAGACCAATTTTTAAAATCCACCTCCCCAGCATCAACTCACACATGCATTCATTCCTTCGCAGCTTTCCGAGACATTCTCGGTCTTGTTTTATTATTATATGGGTTACCGAAACTACGCAAGGGCGAACAGCACACTTCTCGGGGCGAATAGGTTTGAGTATTGGGACTTATCCTGATAAAGAATACATAAAACAAAACCAAAAATGTCAACCCATATCATAAAAACAATGTTACGGGGATATTCCAAACTACGAGATGGTTGAGTGAACTAGAGCTGTCAATTGCGCCGCGTTCGTGTGCTAGCTATGATGGCGCTATTGATCTTATCTGACGGGAATTA
The DNA here is from genome assembly GCA_023653785.1 of Ophioderma brevispina. Lineage (NCBI taxonomy): Eukaryota > Metazoa > Echinodermata > Ophiuroidea > Amphilepidida > Ophiodermatidae > Ophioderma > Ophioderma brevispina. Next base: position 10,210 of record JAMKCH010018022.1, read on the forward strand.
AGAAAACTACCCGGGGGCCACTCAACTATAATGAGTACACATAGCTGCAAAAAAAAAAAACTGTCGTGAAAGTGGTGTTTTTTTAGGTCGGGGGCGCGTCACGCGCATTCACGCGTTTATGGTCATCAAAAACGACGGCCGATTTTTCATGAAAAAAGGGTAGTTTCACAAAATTTGGCCTCAAAACACAAACGCGTTTAGGGTACATTTCTTTCATCGTGTTTTGTACCTACAGTCGCTCCTATTCCGCATTTCCGAAAAACATAACCTTCCCTGTAATAATTTTTGTTTTGGGTGATTTGAACTTTTTACGGGATCCGTGAAGCACCCAATGTAGGACAGTCCATCTAGCAAAAATAATAGCTATACCTGGAAAAATTAGAACAGCAATGAGGTGCTCGGGAAAAAATGGAAATTTGCGTAAAACCAAAATGGCCGCCAGACCTAGTAATGTTTCACTAATATATGGGCACATAGACACTTAATTTGGGGAAATATCAGACATTGACTAATATTTATACAAGTGTTCTGTATGAATATAATCATAAATGTTTTACCGAGAGGGCCAATTGAACTACAAAATGGCGGTAATTTTTAAAATGGCCACCAATATTTCCCGCCAAAATCATGTTTTTTTATGAAATTTAATTATAAAAAGGATGATCTGTGTCTATATTTGCATATTTTGATGCTAAAATTGTACTGAAGCCGTGAAAAATGTCCATTTTCCACTCACAAAACTATGTGTTAAAACTAAAACTGTTGTTAAAATGACCACTATCAAGAATTTTTAGCAGGTCCTAAGTACTTGATGTTTATTTCTACTCATTTGTTCGGATATCACTTTGACTTGCTGTATCATGATAGGCGTAATTTTTGATACCTGGTTGATCTAACAGTAAACTGCCTAGTGCTGAACATACTACTAGTAATATAAACAACCAAACAAACCCAAATCCTTTTCTATAAACCGAATAATTGGTGGCACGTATTCTTTTGCCGTGCTCTGCTCGGAGAGGCACAGAAGGAAGCAGAACGACCTGTGGAATTTAAAATCACAACGAAAAAAGTTTTTGGAATAAATTGAAAGTTTAAAAGCTTGAATTTATTCCATTCTTGAATTACTGAGATCTCACGGCACGCCCCAAACTATCCTCGTTAGCTACTGCGAGCACAAATGATGATATGCAAAATGATACCGTGTCCTGCCAACCAATACCGAGCACTCCGAGCAAATGGTCGATTCAAGGATATTGATAAGGATACCACTACTTGCTCTGTCAAAAAAGAGATCACCAAATTTCGTTTCGTCGTCCCCCTGGCGTGGACGGTTCACTTTCAACCCCCATTCTCACAAGATGAGCTTATCTCTGCTATTATCCAACTAAAGAGGGGAAAGGCCACAGGGGCTTGATAATATACCAGTGGGAGTTGTTGCTGTACTGCAGCCCACGATGTCTTGAATTTTTTACACATGTTGCATACCAACCAATCCTTACCCATGATCTGGAGGAAGGCCTTACCATCATCTCACTCTCCAAACCAAACCAGCCTGTTGACAACCCCGAAAAACTACCGCCCAATATCACTACTCAGTGTTTCCTGTCACCTCCTTGAGAGGCTGATCCTGGCCCTGTTGGAGCCAATCGTCGAATCCCATCTACCTGAACGACAAGCATGATTTCGCCGTGGCCGAGCACTGTCCACCAGATCGTAAACTCACAATGATATTGAGGAGAGCTTTGAATAGCGTCGTAAGGCAGGCGTCATCTTGGTGGAACCTTGACTGCTCATATGACCACCATGTGGCACCACAGGCTTGACACTCGTCACCTTATAGCAATTCATATGTAATAGGCTTGCAAACCGTACCTTTGTTCTTAAGGACAGTGATGAGCAGAGCAAGGCGACTGTGTCTTTTGAGGAACTTATCCCACAAGGAATAATACTGGTTCCCATGCTGTTTCAACTTGTATCATGCGATCTAACCCTACCTCACACAACATCTAGACAATATGGCTACGCCGACGATCTTGCACTTCTTTCACGTGGCCATGAAGCGGAACTGAAGTAGATGTAAAAAAAACAAAAAAAACACTTACTCTGCAGATATGGCCCTAACTTGCACCATATCTCAAAACCTGAGACTCAAGCTGAGTGAAGCCAAGTCCACCGCTACCTGCCTTCCATCTTAACACCAAAGAGGCTAATCGCCAGCTTCAAATCAACCTCAAGTGAGCGCCTCTGCCATACCATCCTACGGCCACTTATCTGCGAGTGAAGCTTGATCAGCAGCATATCGGCAGCATACATCTGAGTCAGTATGTACAAAATGAAGGTATCTTCGGAGTAAGAATCCTCCTGTACCACACCTTGCTGGATCTCATGGGGTGGGCTAGCCCATCCACTCTTGGCTCTGGCTCTGGGTCTATATGAGGCTGAAATATTCCGTCCCATCAAGGTTCAATACCTCTCACACAAAGACGCGGACGCGGGGGGGGCACCACATTTGAAATGGATATGGGTGTAAGGCTTGCACTTCAAAACCCAGGGGCAAGGTCCGGTTACATATGACTAAACAAATAGGGGTCTTTTGGTTGAGAGACACCAAATGGCCCAAATAGGGGTTTGGGTGACAAATATGCAACATTTTCCCCAAAATGGGGTCTTTTTTTAGAATTTTCAAACATTTCACCAAAATAGGGTCTTTGAGTGAAAAATTTCTGTCGACAAAACGTTGCTGACTCTCACTCACTTTCAACCTTCTTACCGTCATGGAACACTAACTGGCTAAATACTCGAAGACCAGCCAATTCACTATCACACCTCTGCAGACTCCAAATCTGAATAGCGGAGGGTGGTGGGGGGTGGGTGTTGAGGGTAACATCGCCAACGCCCTACAAAATCAACAGCTGTTACAGCTTTTTAAGACTGTTCCGACAGAACATCACTGTGTTGGGGGGGGACGTTCCCCCTGCCTCCACCCCTCTGGCTACGGCCAACTGGCATCAATATGGGGCAGCGGAACATCTCCAGCCTGCCAATGGGGATCCACATTCTCAATGAGTGCCCAACCTTTCGTCCACCGATTTGAATATAAGACGATCTCAAACCCCCAACCAATCCACATTGATATGGTTCCCACTAACTTCCAACACATTTAGCTGCTGCCTCAATATGCAAGAAGAAGTGAAGACGTCTCTCTTCAAGTTGCAACGAGAGATTTTGAGGCACCCGAAAATTTTTTCATAATAGTAATTTCATATAGATTCGACACTCAAGATTTCTTACCTTGTATTTGGCTAACAGAATGTCCTTAAAAGAGAGAACAAGGGTGATTTTGATATGCTTGAATTTCCATATAAAGCAGAGGCTGAATTTCGTATTTGCTCCTAACGAATTTAGAATTTCACATTTTTTTTGTACCCAAAGAAACATTTCCTCCTAATTCCTTCAGTTGATAATTTTTTATGTAAAGCTTTACCTCAGGCAAAATCAGTACTTTCCATTTTTTATCGACACCTGACTGTGAAATCTCAATGGTAGTTTAATATGGCTATATCAGGATTACATAACACCGAGCATAAAAAGTTTACTTTTGGTTTGGGTGGGGCAAATGGCAGTCATCTTTAGAATTACGCATCTTTACTCAATTGCACATAACGTAATAAATTTAGGATATCTAAGCCAAATAATATGCGCAATGAACAGGTATATATTACTGAAAAATAGTGACTTTTGATTTGGCGGGAAAATGGCCGCCATCTTAGAAAATGGCCGCCATATTGTATTGAACCGTCAGCCAATAATACAGTCATCTCACCTTTGTCGATATCCATATGAAATAATTTTGTGCTAATGGTACTTTTACAATACACATCTGAGATTATCATGCAGAAGAACCATAATTCTGAAAAATATGACTAAGGGGGATGGCCCATTAAGGATATAACCTTTCAATCTTGATAGATTGGCCTTCCCTTCCAAAACCCTCTTGCCAAGTTTCTCTCCGATATGTCAATCCGTTTTCATGCGAGAGCTTAAAACACGATGATATTTATAAGCCCCATAAGTACTTACTGTTTAAAAATTAATATTGGTCGACCCAAAATGGGGCAACATTTTCGCTCATAACTTCCAAACCAAACATTTATTTGCTCTAAGATTCCCAGGGTAACTGAGAAAAATCGTAGCTTTCTTTCTTTCTCAAAATGTTTGATACCACATGTTTCCGGAAAAATCTGGGGCTTCTGATGGGGACCGAGGCTATTAGCGATCGGGCCATGGCCTTTAAAACCTGTCCATTTCGGTTTTATGCAACCTGTCCCTATCGCATCATTGTCGCAGTTGTGCATATGCATATAATACTTGCTGTGACTTGGGCTTACAAACAAAACAGACTTTGACGCATCGAAGTTTGTAAGTTGATGGAATGATATACTAGCGGACGGGCGTACGGGAGCACGGAATTACACCCTGTTGTAGCTGCGATTTTGTTCATTTTATTTCAATAGATGTAAAGTAATGGACCACGTAGACAATCATTTTGGCATAGACCTCAGATAAAAAGGTATTTTTAAATCATTTAGTTCGGGCATACCATGAAACTAAGCTTCAAAATTCTGCACCATTATCTTATTTCATTATGCATTTTAGTCACACCGCATGACCGCGGTGAATTTCTATGGATTTGATAGAGCTGGTTATGTGGTCGGCCGATACTGGGGAACGATGTGTTGAAGTGGTTAATATTGAGGCAAACTTGACATTTCATGGGCATCTGGATGGAGTGGAGATAAAACATACATATGATCTTTTAAATTGTGTAATGATAAACCCCAAATAAGCCCTAGTTTTTGTTGCACATTCATGCAAAACTTGTTTAGGGTCTTTTTAGACCATAACTTGTTTAGGGGCTGTAATTAGGACAAAACTTGTTTAAGGGGTAAAATTTTTGGGAAAGCACGCGCTAAAAACTATTTAGGGGGGTAAAATTTTTGGAGAAAGCGCGCTAAAAACTTGTTTCTGGGTATTTTTGCTCACAAAGAAAACTCGTTTAGGGGGTGTTTCGAAAAAATTTGGTCACGGCATGTGTACACTGTCAAACCTTGGAGAAACTACACTTTGTCCATTGCATGATTAGAGACATGTAATGGTGCCTGACATCATCGACCTTGTAAAGTCAAGGCCTACTTAAAATTTACACCAAAATCACCGTCACTGCGGAATCACGTGATCTTGACAGATATGTTGGCTGAGATGGAGGGGGGGGCATGATCCGTAATGCATTTGGTAAAGTGTTGTTTGCCGAAAAGACGTGAGTTCGTCATTTCCCAACTAACAAATTTGGACTAAACAACTCGTTTTCTTCAGCTATCGGAAGGGTAAGCCTAATGCTTTTTAAAGGTTAAATTATTCTTTTTTAGCCTCAGGGTTTCTAATAACCGAAGAATGGAAAATTATGATGTAAGCCCTGATCCACGCTAATTAGTAAAAGGGGCTTATCCTAACCCCAACGAGTTGTAATGATGATCCGTGAATGTACCTTCCCTACCTCCGTAAACGGGAGCCTCTGCATAGAGCCCAATATTATACAAACTGGTTTAGTACAATAATACAAACGGCATTTGATCTAGCGTCTTCTCAAAACAAGTCAAAGCGCTTTACAAAATAGAGAGTAATTACTATTTAGCCTAAAACATTAAATAAACAGGTATTCGTAAAGATGAACCACGAGATAAGTACTTAACATCGAACATAATAAAAAAAGGAATAAACAGCTGCATAATTACATACATGTGAGCAATACAAAAAAACTAATTTAAGCACACAATCACCTCTTAGTATAGATACTTTAGAGCTTTCTTAACATTACATGGCTTGAGTGGCGAAACATAGATAGGCAAAGAGTTCCATAGCTAGGGGGCCGCATTGCTGAAATCCCTGTCACCCACTGACCGTTTTGTGCGGGAAACAGTAAGGAGCGTCTTGTCCATCTGCAAATCGCAATCCTGGCCTGCAAGGAATATCCAAAGAGAGGTATTCGGACGAGTACGATGGCATTGTCCCGGAAATGCCCTTTAAGTAAGAAGCATAAGCTTAAGACAACACGCTCACTACTTGGTAGCCAATGGAGCTATTTAAGGAGTGGTGTGGCTGGTGTCCTTCTATCAGATCTGACACAGCCTTGCTGCCTCTATGCTGCAAAATCTGAAGTTTACTTCCTTTTCTGGCCGACATTTTCCATACAAAAAGGTGATTGGCATAGTCAATGCGAGATAAAAATCAGTGAGCGGACGACATGATGACAACTCTCAAATTTGATAGAATGGTGGATCCGGTAAATATTGCGAAGGTGGAAGTTAAGCGCCTTAATGATGACCTTTCACATGTTCAGTCATAGACATTGTCTGATCAAACCCGACACCAAGGTTTCTAATAATTGCCAGTACTGCGGCACATCCCACTGGTCCCGACCTTGATGGTAATATCTTTGAGGCAACTTGTGTAATAGGATGACCATGCGATGAAAAATTCGTCTTTTATCATTCAATATTTGAGTTGTTACAGCGCTCCACTCACTGATTTCACAATACACAGAGAGAGTCTTTTGACAGCATGGTTGGCATCAACCATCAATCTTAGGAGGAACAATGTGCAAATCAGAGCTTCACATCATCAGCATACATGTGGTAAGCAATATTGTGCTTCCGGATGATTGATGCGAAACAGTATGTGTACATTATGACAAAGAGAGGCCAGAACCACAGAACCCCCTGAGGAAGACCGACAGGGAGATGAATGCTTGTTTTGAATTTGCATCCCCAATGCGCACACGAAAAAAGAGCGGTTCTTCTGCAGGTAAGACCGAATCCCTGTAAGGCAGACCATTGATTTTGGGAACATATCCACGTAACCTATCCAAAAGAATGGCAAGATCACAGTATCAAAAGCTGCAGAAAGATCTAGCAGCACAATAGCAACTGCCTTACTGTTGTGAATTGCATTGAGGATAATCGGTCTTGACACTCAGAAGTGCCGTTTCAGTCAGTGCTTGATCGTCATTGTAGCTGACTGAAACTTCTCATTTAGTCTTAAGACAAGATGATCCTTTATCTGGGGCACTCACTATTTTCTTTTCCTTTTCCTCCATGAACTTAGACACGCAGCTAAGATTTGACACAGGGCGATAGTTTTTGAGCACCTCTTTGTCTAGGGTAGGCTTTTTGAGAATGGGTTTCACGGCAGCTTCCCGGGGCTTAGCTGGGAAAACACAGTGCGGATAGACTTGATAATGATCAGTGTTAATGCTCACCAGAGTTGCAACATCACTCCTTAAGTAACACCAAGTGAATGGTGTCTAAGTAACATGATTTTGATGGAGTTGACATGGTCACCTTGGTTACCTCTTGACTGGATTAAACTCATGTCTTGGAACGGTTCTCATCAAGTCTTGTCCGCTTGGATCATTCATGCTAGTTGGACCTGGATAATTATCAAGGTCCCGTCTGATTTTGTGTATACCTTGGTTCGTGAGAAAAACCTGGTCAAAGGAGCGATGCTACAGTGTATGCATCCAGATCGACATTATTTCTAGTTTTTACCCATTTTCTTTCTCTCTAACTCTACGTTCACCTCTGGCATCATCAATATCTTTATTACACCAAGGTGATCGTGTTCTAATAATGCGGGAACGCTGTGGAGGAGGTGCATGGGACAATCGAGTACACACTAAATTAAAGACTCCTCAAATTTCCCAAGCACCTACAAACTGAGCCCTCACGAAGGTCAAGACTTCCAATCATGGATGAAATGTCATTTGAGAAAGAGTCCCTGTCAATATCTTTATATTTCTGATGGTGCACATAGTTCTCTGGGTGTTGATTTCTGGCTGCTAATCGTACAATTAATCACACGCGCTGATCAGAGCCTAGCCCAGGCAGAGGTCCCATCCAGCAACTACTCCATCTTCAACAGACTAGATTGATCACTCCAGAGTGTGACCATCTTTTTGGGTAGGGCATAGATATGCTGAGGAAAACCATTAGCTCCAGAATCTCCAAAAAATGGATAGACTCCGGTTTAGCGGGGAGGTCACCATGCACGTTGTAACTCAACCCAGCAGTATCGTTTTTAAACAGCGGAACAAGAAGCAATCGCCTTAAGGAAAGATCACACCTCATTTAAGAATTGACTTACTTGTTTAACCTTTTCCCTGGAAGGTGGTGTACTATACACCGGGATGAGTCCTAAACACTAGTTTTGTTTATTCCCACACACCAGCATGCTCAAAAGAATGTGTATTAATGCCTGTGGGTTTTTTTGAACTGTTTAGTAACGCAAGTTTTGTGGATTATCCCAACACCATCATGGTCATCAGACTTCCTGGGAGTATAGTTCAGGAAGAAAGCCCTCAGGCATCATCTCAGCAATGACACGGATCGCTTTCAGCAACCAGGTTTCAGTATCCACAAAAATGTCCACATCATTCTCATTAATGTCATCATAAATAGAGAACCGTCCTTTTACGGACCACAGAAACGGGCATTCAATAGACGGATGTTGAGAAAATTTTCATTATGTTAGGAATGTCACGGATGTGCTGGCGTTCCGTGTTGACTGCCCAGTCACATGATGGTATCTTTTTGGTTTTTAGAATGTCTGTACAAGCTGAGGTGCTGTCGGGGTCCTGGATGGTAGATATATGGATAAAATTATCAATTCTGGGCCCGGGAATGTTGAATGGTAGGGTTACGATCATCCCTGTTGAATGTTTGGTGACGGCACGTCACTACGGCATGATTCTCGTTTCATGTGGCTTCCTCCCCAGCTTCTCTCCCCGATGGGCTCTCTTCTATGCATTTCATAATCTATCCCAAAACTATAATTACAGAAAACACTAAATAGAATTAAATTACAATTTCTTAAATACAAATTACAGATAGTAATACAAAGAATACAAATGCAGATAGCTTATACAAGAATGGCTGGTAAAAATGATCAGAGCTGTGTTAGCTAGAATAATTACAATTTTCTTACCATACAAATTAACAGAATTAATACAAAGAATACAAATTACAGATCGCTTATACAAGAAGTGCTTGGGTAAAAAGGATCAGAGCTGTTGTTCAGCAGGTCAGGGTCAGCGAACACGTCTAATGCCGGCCTTCAAAAAAACCCAAGTATAATGGCATCGACAGCTGATCAAATATAAAATGCACATATTAACAATTTAAAACCTTAAGAGCATAGAAAAAAACGCAAAATTAGTATTGAGCAAAGCCGGCAGTTTATAGGAATATAAAATAAAACCGAAGATCACTGCCGGATATGCTGTAGCAGGGCCGCGACGAGGACGCTTTTGCTATAGGATAATGAGGTGACACCGATGAACAAAATTAAGACAAAAAAAATTTCATAATGCCAATCCATAGACCGGCCAATTATTATTAGTGTCTACTGTATCCGCAAATCTCGAGATGCCGGGGTAGAGTATAGCACCACCTCACTATAATAACAGTCCAACCTCTTGATATAGTCTCTCTAGTAGTTTTAAGAGAGTACTTTTTATGAGGAAAAGAGAAGATGGGTGAAATCCCTAGTGCTATATACGATCATCGCCAGGTGGTTATTTGCTATAAGATTGTGCAAGAGATGAGCGGATTTCCCCGGGATGTAAATTTAGGAAATTAGTCAACTTGTTTATGCTTCGAGATCAAAATGGATTGCAAAATCGAGTAATTTTCTAGATGATGTCAAATGTAAGGTGTTGTAATGCAGATGATATTCGTGATTTTTTATGTGAAATCCATTGGACTTGCAGGGTTATGTTTATGTATGATGATGTGGGTAACATCTATTTTAAGAATTGGGGAAATACTTTTGTGAAATTCTTATAATAAGGAGAGATTGTGGGAATAACTTTGCCAGCAGTAGAAGCCAGGAGCTAGTATAGTAGAGTTATAGCTAGTTTTATCTACCATAATGGTAGATTGGTGCATTACATAGTGCCAGGATTTATCATATTGGATGCCCCGATGAGCTTGATACTGAACTGTCTGCTTTCCCTTTTTGAATCAACAAAGGGCATTCTAGTTGTGGTCCGAAATGTGACATTTTAAACTCTGGACATTAGTGGACTCTAACAAGTATCATATCTGAAATCATTGAGTGTAATTTTATTGTAATTTTGTTTTTGGACATAACAAATTATTGAAAAACCAATCTGATAAAATTGTTAAAACAGTGTTATTATTAAAATAGATCTTGTGCACGAGGATCATTTGTTTGTGTTTAAAGGGTATTTCTGGCATTTGACGTCCACGAGAAGTCATAACAATAAACGCAAGTAACATTTATCAGTATTGAACCTGGTAGCATCTTCCACCTGGAGATTATTGAGAACCAGAATCGGTCTTTTAAAGGTTTCCTTGCAGAAGTGGGGCTCCTGGAATGTACACAGGACACTACCTGTGGTTGTGGAACAGCACCACAAAAAAACAAAGAAACATCTCCTGGTCTGCCCATTGTTGGAGGACGCACTTTCCTGGCTAATTTTGAAAATGCATATTACCACAAGGCATTGATTCCAGAACGAAGCATCACTCTTGCAATATGTCTTGGCAGTTAGACCCTGGATAATTTTATTATGGCATATGCCTACTAGCTCACAAGGCATTATATATTGATTTTGTCAACCCTTCTACACCGGGATCCATTTTTTTTTCAAATTCAAATACCGATTTTTGGCCTCTTAATTGCTAGTGTTACGTCATATCAACACTTTTTATATACTGTTTCATGTGGAAAAAAGCTGAAGTATTGTAAAGCGGTCTTGAAGGTGCATTTACGATTGGTTGTCTATTGTTTACTTGTTTGTAGTTGTTTGTTTAGTTTTGTTTGTCATATTTGCATATACTTACCCTAACTCTTGTTTTTTATACTCTTTTGAAGAATCCGTGTAGAAATGTAACGTGGCTCTTCAACCCAACAGTGCAGTATAAATACGTCAGTGGGGCTGCTGAAATTTGTGAGTCGCAAATCATCAACAAGAAGTTTGTGAATCCCGCCCCTAGTGGACCAGATGTGTCACTACAGAAACGAGAAGAATGACTAAGAAAGGCGGACAAATTAGCTGGTCATCCAATCCTGATAGTCCATAGCGGTGCAGGTCGTGTAAGACGTAGATGGGAATCAAAGGTACAGTGTAAAAATCATCGCAGTGTTTTTTCTTTAATACACAGACCCTTGTCATTGATACATACAAACATAATAGGGCCTATGCCCCTTAGCGTCTCGGCATAGTTTTTGAGATCACCCACCTCGAGCCTATAATTTTCAACATGCCCCTCATAGCAGCAATATTTGTATAATACGCATTAACCCCTGAAAAGTATCTGATAAAATAATAGGATTTTCTTCCGTCAATAAAACCGTAACTGCCTGTAGGGTCTTTGATTAGACCCCAAATTCTCTAAAAGCACTAACGTCCATTGGAATATGTTTTGACATAATTTCCTCCCTTAATCTTGTGCCGGAAATTGTAAAGATTTAAAATGTTTTAAAAATAATTTAGATTATTTCTCTCTTTATAATACAAGCAAAAAAGAATTTGACTCAGTTATAACTATGCAAGGACAATGCATTTTGCAATGGTTATTTGTGGTCTTTTTAGCTTCCTTTTAACACTTATTAGTGCTGGCAGCAGAGTACCCAATTTTTTTTCGATCGGTGGTGACCTAATTTTGAACAAAGGTTGTCATATTTCAAGGTAAGCTATAAGGTCCCCAGGATTCAGGAAATGCCTGATGCAAAAATTACAAACTGTACATAATTAAAGTATGGGGGGTCAAAGTTTTACCCCCTATTTTCAGTATGAAAATTTTGAATAACATGCCATGTTGATACATTTTTATCACAAATCTGGGGTTGGTCCAACTTTATTTTTGATCACAATCTTGACACCGAAAACCTTCTATAAAGTTGATACATAGCCTTTCTTTCCCCCCCCCCCAAATCTTTACCCCCCCCCCAAGCTTGTTTTTAGATTGGGCTTTTGGAACCGTGGTTTTGACTAGGATCAAATTATTATGCAACGAGCATTGTGATTTGTGGGTGTGTGGATGTGTGTGTATGGTGTTTGTGTGTACGGTGTGTGTGTGTGGGGGGGGTTGTTGGGCGGAAATAACCCGATTTAATTTTCCTAGATTAACTGGACTTTCTCCTAACCCTAAATACCGGAGCCAACTAGGGACTTTATGGTATGGCCTGTCGCCCAAATTTATATGGCCCTGAGGCGCAATCTTCTATATACGAAATGAATTTACTCCCCAATTCCCCTTATTCTTCCATTCCTACCCTCCTTTTCATGGGCTGTTTATGTTTCAATAAATATATGGGCCTGGGCATGTGCAATCCTCTTAGCCAGGAAATGCTTAGTTCAGTAATTTATAGGCGATCAATAATTCCATACGCCTGCGTGGAGATCTCTTAATAAAAATGATTAGTTAAGTACATTTATAGGCCTTTCCGGTGAAATCTAAAGAAATATTTTACCTCACAATGCCCTGCCTTCTTTCAGAGCCTGTCTTTTTATTTTTTTATTTTTTTTACTATTCACACTACATTATAGGACTTGCGCGCAACCAGCATTAAATGATAGTTAAGACAAATTGATTGACCTACGCGCAACCCTCTTGGCTAAGAAATTTATTAATTTATTTATCGGCCTGCAGCGCAGCCTCTTATCTAAGAAATGCATTGGTTTTCGAAATAAATTTATAGGCCCTACCGACGTATAATTTTATTTAATTCCCATCAATAAATCTATAAGCCTGCCGGCGTAAGCTTTCTAAATTATTATTTTCTGTAAATTTATAGGCCTGTCGGAGACCTTCTCTTAAAAGAAATGATTATTCAGTAAATTTAACCTGCAGCTCAATCCTCTTACCTAAGAAATAGTTCAGTAAATTTTATAGACCTGCTGCACAATCCTTTTAGCTAGCAATGATTATTATGTCACCTAAATTTATAGGCCTGCGGCGCAACCTCTTGGCTAAGAAATGATGAGTTTCAGTAAATGTCTGCAGTGCAATCCTCTTAACCTAAGAATGATTTAGAGTTTCAGGCTAGCCTGTAGCTGATTTGCTTTTAGCTGATGGATTATTTTTTTCAGTAAATCTATAGACCCTTGGCACAATCATCTTAATCTAGAGAAATGGTTAGTCAGTAATATTTTAGGTCCGAGGCCGCATCTTTCTTAGCCTATAAAAATGGTAAAATCGGCCTGCGGCGTGACTCTTTTATAGCTGAGAATTATTCGTTAGTAAATTTATACACCTACAGCGTCAATCCTCCTTTGTTTCCTATGGTTATGTTTGAGTTAAACTTGAACCCTCGTCCTACCAAGCCTTTTACCTTGTTGGGGGGGGGGGTTACCACCCCCACGGAGTTATAAGCATCCATGCTTACAACAGTGCATAGTTATATTCTTCTTCCATTGCCTACTACCAAAACAATACGCACATACCTACTATGCGGTACCATGACGTCCATCAAGTCCACGAATCAAGCAAAATTGCATTTTCCACCTCAGAACTAGACGAAATCCACTTTTGGCTAAAAATAGGAAATAAATCTGATTTTCCATGCGGTTTTCAGCGAAAACAATGGCAATTTGACTAGTTCTATTACAAAAACAGAGTGTTTAGAGCCATACTGTGCATAACTATTTTTAAAAAAAAATGTACATTATATCTTGGAATGGCAAACACCCCCCTTTTACCCCTTCGACTTTTGATGGAATACCCAACCTCCGGATAGTACCTTCAAATTTTTTCGCTTAAATGAAAACCGGAAAAGATTACCCAGAAGCTTTTAACAAAAGCTTTTGGCATTTTAAACAACCCACGCGCCCAGAGGATTTAGTCGTTGTTATTATACGCAAACGGCTGAAAATACCGCGCATCCCCGTACCCCCTTTTTCCACTAAGAACCGCCCCGGGCTGAAAATGATCTACCAGTTATAACTTCTAGCTTATTGCTTATAGCCTATGCTTTACTCTCTCTGTTAAACCAGACTATTTTTTAAACACACCTTGCCAAATGCGGGGGGTGTGGTAACATTCCTACAACTTCAATTATTGCAACTTTGGTATCAATTAAAGTTTTTTAATTTTCTATTCAGTGGTGCCAAAAGTACCGAATCAAGTCCCCCATAGGTTTTAACCTCTGTGAAGTCAATATTGAATGTACACCCTCGCATAAGTATATTACTTGTTAGTTCATGCAAATTTTAAACATAGTTTCTTTTGTTATGCTTGGGCTTTTGTTTGTTTGTTCTGTTATTGTCTTGTTCCTGGTATTTTTTGGCTAAAGGACAAAGCAATTAACACTTAATGCCTAAGGGTGTTTTCCCCCCCCCCACTCCCACTGTTTTGTACCGTAAGGGGTCCCCCAAGGAGAACACACTTTGAGGGGTCATAAACAAGGCCAAAAGGGCCAGTATAAATGGTTCCGGTGGGGTTTTCCGGGTTTTTACCAACCCTTGAAATAGGGGCAAACCATTGCTTTCGAAATGCATCAAAATAGCTCAGAATGGAACAATATTCTCACGACGCATTATTTTTTTTTTAGGCAAGCTTTTTCCCGGTCAAATCTCTCCCTGGGGGTGGTCAACAATGCCCAACCCCACCCCCCGTCTGTTACGACTACTGTCCGTAAGATCAATAATATGGAGGAAAATTTTATTATAACTAATCTAACATGATTGACGAATTACTTTAATCCTATCAAAATAAACTTTACACATTGACGTATAGACAGTTTCACATCACTCCAATAACCCCCCAACTTTGATGCCTACTCTACCCCCCCACCCCCCCCCCCGGTATGGATCATTTGGTTTTGCTTAAATTTGTGCAGATGTTATAAAAAAATGATGAATGGAATATCTGAGATCATTTTACCATATAGTTAAGACATTTTAATTACTCGGGAGAAAATAAGTCCTGAGGTGACTCTACATGGTGCAACTATACATAATCATGATAGGTACATAACTCCAACCCATGCTTTAACGCAAAGCATTGGAAGTTGTACTATAATAGTAGATGCCTACCAGTGTCACTTTTCATTTATTGTGTTTTTCTAGGGGGTGGGTCCTTCCCCCCCCTCAT
This sequence comes from Ophioderma brevispina, assembly GCA_023653785.1. Taxonomy (NCBI): domain Eukaryota; kingdom Metazoa; phylum Echinodermata; class Ophiuroidea; order Amphilepidida; family Ophiodermatidae; genus Ophioderma; species Ophioderma brevispina. The sequence continues at coordinate 25,386 of JAMKCH010018022.1, forward strand.
AACTCACCTTGTACACGTTAATATTTTTTGCATCTGCAGTTTCCGGAATCCCGAGATTTCAAGCTTTCCATTTTGATATATGATGCCTTTTTTCAAATTAGGTCACCGGTTACTCGAAAAATAGAGGGTTTTTGGGCTCTTGCTTCAGCACTTATCGGATTTATGAGATACGACGTGTAAACCGATCATTCTATATCTGTGTTCATTGTCACCTCCAAGCATATCCTAGGCTACTTGCGTTGGGTGTGCCTATTTAACAACTGTTAACGTTTGAATAATACACATTCGTGTTCTTAAAAACTATGATCTTGTGTTATGATTAATTTCATTTCAGAATTATCTCCAGTTGAAGCAACAATAAAAGATACCAAGCCCACACAACGATAACCGATATCGGTAACTCAAAATTTGCTAGTTTAGTTACAAGTGTTGCTTTGTGCCTACACGAACTTGATCTCATTGGTGACGACAGCTCAAGGTTAAAAATTCTTAACAACATCGTACCACTCGCGTACCAATGCATGTGAATCTGATAGACATAGCAGATTCTTCTAAGACAATGTAAAGATTGAAGAATAGAAATCATACTCTACAGGCTCTCCAAAAATGTTAACATCGCGACAAAATGGCAAGGCATTGTCTTCAAATGATAGTACTATGGTCCTGTAAATGGTATACTCAAACAAGCTTTTATTGCCGTTATTTAATTCCAAATCGATATGTAGAACCTACGAGATGCGGCATCACTCAACGCAGACTACAAATCGGATGGTCGATTGCATTATTACAAGATTGCGAGAAACATGATTTGGTATCAAATTGAAGTTATTGGCGATTGAAGCAACTGAAGACATTAACAAATCCTTTTGAATTTCATTATGGTCCAATAAAGTGTGAACATTGTCTTTATGATCGTAATACTTTGTTGTACGCTTTCAAACATTAGTCAGTTAATCACTTTATTATCAGACATTGGTTGATCAGCATGCAGACAAAGCATTATTCAATTCTTAAATTACGACCCGAAAACTGAAACAAAACAAAAAAAAAAAACATCGAACGCTTGAATTGTGAATTGAATTCCCAACGAAACCTATGATTCCGAATAAACAACATAAAACAAAACAAGAATCATATGGTAATACTAGGTGCTATTTGGACTAGGGAATCAGTCGGATTGGAAATAAAGACGCCAGTAGCAGGCAAAGCAGACCACAGAACGGACCAGAGGCAGAAAAAAAAAAAAAGATCAAGCCAAAAAAGGAAGTTTGAAGGGAGAAGGCCCAGCACTAGTTCTCGGATATGCCCAAAGGAGTGTTCAGAAACACTTTTGGTATTATTGCGGCCATGCAAAATGGTAGGAAGAAAGGCTTTTAGCCTTCTGCAGGAGGCCAACCAAATGTTTTGCCATTATGAGGGTTTGAGGCTATGTGCAATAAAAAAAATACCCCCAAAAGAAAACCAAATGTTTAACTTCTTCCTCCTCAAGTAATTTCGTCCAAAAGTGGTGTTTTTTTTCTCAACTCTGTTTTCAATATGTGTTTGTTTCACTTTACTCGTAGTACCTAATAGTAGTACATTTCTATTATAATGGATTGGAATGAAGTAAGTAAACAGGCAAACAAATAGCTAGGTTCAAAGTCCCGATTCAGAAGAAGTTTGGGGAGAAGATTTGACAGGTTTGTGTCTCAAGGATGCTGAAAAGATTTTTGGGTCCAAATTGGGAGGAAACAAGGGGAACTCTCGCTAGAGAGCATTTTTTCAAAATGGCCGCCCAAAATTCCAGAAAAATGGATAGTAAAGCAAAAAACGGCTATCTGAGAGTCATATTGAAATCAGTTTGGGGTATTTCTTAATGCTAATTATTGTTGTAATTATTCCAAATAATTAAATTATGATAAGTACCCTTAGAGGGCTTTTTCAAAAGACTGCCAAAATTCCATATAAATTAGCCTTTTTGGGGGGCAGTTATCAATTAATTAGTATCAAATGCATGGTGGAAGATTATGGACAATACGCACAAACCTATGAAGCAGAATTGTTGATATGTGTTGCCAAGGTAAACGTGAATATGAAAACAAAGGAAAGTTTTTTTTAAATGGAAGAAAATTAATTTTATAAACAGTGATGATCTTATTTGTATGTTAAAAATATTAGATACTATATTGGATGTAAAAATGTACACAATACCGTTGATTTTGTTAAAAAAACAGGGTCATTAAAAAAAGGAAGATGAAACACCATGAATGTATTCACTCATTAATGGGGATGTTAAGGCAGAAAATCTAGTCAAATGGCCAGTTTTAGTTTTTTTCAACGGGATTTTTAATTCCACCATTTGAGCCTCATATAACTTGTTGGATTTTAATCATAAAGAACCCAGATGATGCAATGTGACCTGGTGCAGAAGCTGTGTGAAAAATAAGAGACAAAACGCTTGTGTTTTGGAATAAGGCCATATTTGTAGCGAAACGGGGGCAAAATTTGGAAAAAAATAGCGATTTTATCTTAGTGATTCACTTACGGGGTATTAAATTCGTGATTTTGGTACCAGTTACTCGAAATCCATATCCAGCAACAGGTAAGAAATGAAACGCATCGTATGAGCTATCAAAATCTAGGGTCAGTATTTTTGTTTTTAATTGTTGTTAAAAATCGGGATTATGTCAAACTTTTGAACATTTCATTGTTTGGGGAGTCAAGTGTGGGGAAAAAATCGAATCCAAAAACATGATATGATAAAATGGATGATTTACGCCCAATATAATTGCGTCAGGGCTCGAATGCATCGCGCCCAATATTTTTGCAACTCATAGCTCGACCAATTAATTTGGGGCTAATCCAATCATATCAATCTTGGCGTGCTGCCCTCCAAATGACCACGCGAATATTTGCCTTTTTTGGCAAGTAATTGATAAGAGTGCAGAATTTGAAAAAAACGGGAAATACCGACCCTAGAACTAGGACTCTGGAATACGAAGGCAAATTTTTATAACATTTCTAGAGTTTTATAGGGAACCAACAACCTAGGTGGGGGAAAATCACCATTTTTCCTGGTTTTCTTAAAAAAAATACCTATGTTGGGATTCCTTGAGTCATTTCCGTCGCCAAATTGTATTACTCTTATATGTTGGGAACAATACTTAAGACGAGACGGCAAAAAAAAAGTTCCTTTCAAATCCTGCTTAACACCCCCTCAACGTCTGCGGTCAATAAATGAATACCAATACATACTGTAAATAAAACCATTTTTGGGAGGTATTTTAAAGCATTCCATGGACCTTTAACATGTGACATCTATTATTGTAATCATGTAAAGGTCCAATTATTAAAATAATTAAGGTGGATGCTGCACGGCAGGATTCAAAGGAACTTTTTTTTGCCCGTATCGTCTTAGTTATTATTCCAATATTATTGATGAGGGAAATGATCAAGGAATCCAAATATTAACCTTTTTTCCCAAAATTGAGATTTTTTAGAAAATCTGGAAAAAATTGTGATTCTCATCAATTACTTTCTATATTTTTATAGGGAACAACAATAGGTGAAAATCACCATTTTTTCATGGTTTCTTAAAAAATACATATTTTGGATTCTTTGGTCATTTCCGTCTCAAATATGTATACTCTTATATGTGAACAATATAAAAGATAACGCAAAAAAAAGTTCCTTTCAAATCCTGCCTTAACACCCCCTCAACGTCTCGTGTTTCAAATAATGAATACCAATTACATCTGTAAAAAAACCATTTTTGGGAGGTATTTTAAAGCATGTCATGGACCTTTAACATGATGACACTATTATTGTTTATCATGTTAAAGGTCTGTAATTAAATACTTAATGTGGATGTCCACGGCAGGGATTCAAGGAACTTTTTTTTTGCTCGGTATCTCTTAGTTATTATTCGCAATATATTGAGAGGAAATGACTCAAGGAATCCAAATTATTTAATAACTTTTTTCCAAAAATATGGATTTTGAAGAAAATCTTGAAAATTGTGGATTCTCATTCAATTTTGTTAAAACAAATATAGAAATGGTATACTGGAAAACGTCCTTTTTTGGTTTTTGTATTGTCAGAGTCATAGTTCTAGCGGTCGGTATTTTTCCCGGTTTTTTTAACTGTGCCTATTTTTCAAATTACTTGCCAAAAAAGGCAAAAATCGCGTGCGCAATTGGAGCAATGCAAGATTGTTCAAAGTTGTCATAAATCACGATTTTTACAAAAAAAAAAATAAAATAAAAAATACCGACCCAATCTTTATATGCTCTATACGTTGCATTTCATTTCTTACCTGTTTGCTGATATGGATTTCGATACTGGGAACAAAAATCACGAATTATCGCCGATTTTGTCCCAAATTTTCCCCGTTCGCGGGCAAATACAGACTTATTCCACAACACAAGCGTTTCATCTCTTATTCTTTCCCACTGTTCGGCACCAGTCAAATAACTTTTCTATGATCAAAATCACAATATTTGAGGCCTCAAATCCCATTCTGGTTTTCGAAGCAACTCACGTGGGTAGCCATTTTACAATTGGATACAAGTTACCATGGGTCTCTGCGTCATCGATGCCCCCCCCCCCCTCAAGGCGTTCGACTATCCTATACTTATGACTTTTGCTCACCCGCCGATAGCATCAGACGCCGTATTGCGAATTGCGAAATACCTGCCCTTCTGGCAGATGAGGCCCATGTGAATTTTTTTGGGGGGAGGGTCAAAATGCCATTTAAACGAAAATGAACAAAGTATGAGACTAGAATTTCGCGGTTCTCGGCTTTCGCGCTACCTCTGACCTTTGACCTCATCAACAAAATAATGAGGATCCCGTATTGCACCTCTGAACTGCAGTTTGAACTTCAACTTTCATGTAGGTCAATTTTACATTTTTAGGCTATTTTTCAACTTGATCTCATCCTAGCACATGACTTTGAACCTCAGAACATATAGAGATCCCCATGGTGGCACGATGACACAGTTTGGTTCCAATTGAACTTCAACTTTTCAATTGAGGTCAATTTATATTAACTTTTAATGATACACTACACACACGTGTATACGCATACACACGCACAACGGATTGCCAAGTGATTCTGTCACTATAGCTGCGGCCCCCAAAAAAGTTAATAGATTCGGTTAAAATATATGGAAAGAAAGCAAAATCCATTAAACATAAAAATACCTAAAAACTGGTCATTTGCTATTGTCCTGCCTTGACACCCACCTTACTGACACTATCATGATTTGTAAAAAGGTTTGAAAATTTGCGGAATAGAGGCTGCAAAGATTAAACTGATCCTTCCGTAAATTCTCATAAGTTACCTTTTCCAGCTGTAGAATTGAAAGAAAAGGAAGAACCCGGCAGTGTTCCAAGATACGATTCTCTCATTCAATTACGTGTGGTAAATGTCCGTTTCGGAGTAATGCCTAAAATCTCCGATTCTGTCCTTATTGGGTTGCTTCTGGTTTATCATTTGCAGGGTATGTTAGGATACGTTACTGTTTGCATACATGCAAAAATCTGTTTTTGATGATTTTTGATTTGATGTTTAGCAAATCAGGATCGTGTCTTTACAGTGCTTATCTGTCCTACTCTATAATGCAATAATTATAGGTTAATGTAAAAGTGATCATTCATCACGAAGTCTAGTTCCCTATAGGGGAAAATTTACATTTTGAATCATTTTTATTTTTAATTACTTCTTTGAAATTCAAAGAGTGGTGCAAAGGAATGCCCATATATTACTTCGCATCAGCATGGTTCCTCTGGTCTACACCTTTCCGCTATTCCACGTGAAAACACTTCTTAACTGCTCTTCATTCTCAAAATTCTAAATAATTTCATCAGAAGAAGAGACGCCAGTCTTTAATTTCCTCTTCCAAATTTTGTCCAACTTTAGATCCAATTTTACCTACTGTCGCCAAGAGGTCGAGTTCTAACTGCTAATTCTGTTTGACTGCGTCTCCAAGGAGATCTATTCGCCTTACGTATTTACTCTACTGAAGGGGCGGGGCCGACATGGGAAGGGATCGATAATGCTGCCTGTACTCCAAGTCTCCACAATCTCCTTGGGCATGTTTGGATGGAATTTTGACCACAGGTCTGGTCTTTGTAACTATGAGAAAGAAATGGCTCCCTTTTAAATAAGAAAAATTATGGTGATAGTTTTCTTTAAGAAGCGAAACCACTATTTAAATTTGAAGTCCTTACCTAACGGGTTACCGAAATAGCGGCATCTTTGTACCCACAACCCCAAATCCTGACAGGTGTCATGTAATTTCCACGCTGATATCACTGACCTCTATACACATGGATAGCAGGTTTGAGTCGCCCAATGTCAACAGGAACGATTTACTTTTCTACCTTGGTACTATGGCCGTAGTCATGCAACACTTGTCAAGTGAAAGGAATTTTGTATAACAAATAGAACACTGTGTGGAATATGTGCCACCAGCAGGTGTATGCATTGTTCCTGCCATATTACAACTACAAGGTAGAAAAGCAGATCCTGTTGTGTCCACGTGCGACAATTCAACTGTGCGGCAGCCTGTTATCCATGTGTAGAGGTCAGTGGGTGATACCAGGGGAGCTAACAGCGCGGGTTAAAAATGACTGGTAGGAGCGTGTCCATGCAACTTTAGGATCTGTTGTACCAGAGACGAAATAGGCATACAGTATAAGCATAGCTGATTTTTTTTGTAAGGATAGGTTCTAATGTATGACTATGAGGAGCAACAGTCATCAAAGTCCCCAAAGCCCCCCTTGTGCAATTGATTAATAAAGTGGAAGGGTTATTAAAAATTAAAATGGTTGCAATTTCGCTAAATCATTGACTATGTATTCTCAGGTCTCCAACATTGTAACTGTGGCCGCTGGGGCAGCGCATTATAAAAAAAACCTCTAGTGACACACACACACACACACACACCACACACCACCCACCCACCCACACACACACACAACACACACACACAACTTACACACGCGCCAACGAAATGTGAATTGGTCCTGCCAACCCAGAAAATAGTCCTGACTGGACTACTGCAATTACCTGCTCAATCGCATTAAAGCACATGCAGAAATCTGAATTGTCTGCAAATTCTGAGAAAAGCATCACGCTTAATTTACAAGAGCTAAAACAAACACGAACATCTCCTCTTAATTATGAGCTTCATGGCTACGGATTCCTCAGCGCATCCAATTCAAACTCTAACACTTGTTCTTCATGATCAAGCCCAGGCTACATCGTGAACTACTTCATAGTACCAAATAACATTACAATCTACGTCCATCTGTCAAACTACCTTAAAAGTTCCTCGGACAAAGAAATTGACCTACAATCTGGAACTCTATTCCAAAGAAGAGAATTGCCCAAATCTTGGGACACTGTTCAAAAATCTATATTCTCATTTATTGAAAAGTTTGGTGTCCTAAACTACGCCATTGCCCATCCAATGTTTCGGTTACCTGAATAATTACCATATCTTTTGCATATCAACCACCTTCTCGCTCTTCTTCCTGGGAAAGTCTCCAGGGGTTTTGACCTCCGGCCGGGTCGCATGCGCATAGACGCCGCAGGGCACTTCCTTCAAGGGATTAGCAAGATCGACCTGACCATAGGCTCCAAGTTCCGATGAACCAAGAGCTCCATTTATTTTATCATCGTTGGTCACAGGGTGGTGGGGCCTGAAACTCACATATTCTTGTTAAAATTTTTGCGCTCTTTTCTGTAAAATATTTTTCACTTGTATTCTTTCACCTGTATTCTTTTACGCGCTGAAAATCGATAAGCAGAAAGCCTGGATGCACGCTACGCAATTCCCTCGGTTGCTTCGGTCAATAAGCGTACTATACGCGTGCTCACATAGTGCTCAAAGAGTACGGAGAAATTTGATCAATCTGACCATAAGTTAATCCCCTAATACGTTCTTTTTCGATAAGCTTTCCTAAAACTATTCTTCCTTTTACGTGAATGACGAAAAGTACCGAAAAGAGACACTGACATTTGAAGATTAGTGCTCCTTTAAATAAGGGTGTAAGCAGGGCTTCAAAGGGGGAACTGGTTTTTGCCGATCTTCTTTAATCTTGTCCAACATAGAAAGCTAACTTGCGACAGAAATGACTCAAGGAATCCAATATGATAATCTGTTTCCAAAATTCATTTTTTTGTGGTTCCCTTAAAACATATAGAAATGTTTAAAAAATGTGCCTTATTCGTTGTTGTATTCCAGGGTCATAATTATAGGGTCTGGTATTTCCCGTTGTTTTCAAATTCTGCACTATTTTTCAAAATTACTTACCAAAAAAGGCAAAAAATCCGACGTGCGTCAATTTGGAGAGCAACGCACCACAGTTATTCAAAGTTGGGCATAAATCCCGTATTTTTTTACACAACAAATTAAAAACTCAAATACCGAACCTAGATTTTGATATGCTCTATACGACGCATTTCATTTTTACCTGTTGTGATATGGATTTCGAGTAACTGGGAACCAAAAAAAAATAACGAAATATGTCCGAAAGTGGACACAGAGAAAATCGCCATTTTGTCCAATGTTGTCCCGTTCGCTACAAAATATGGCCATATTCCAAAACACAAGCGTTCATCTCTTATTTTTCACACTGCACTGCACAGGCCACATTACGTCACGGGGTTCTTTATGATAAAAATCCAACAAATTTATGAGGCTCAAAATCGTGAAATTAAAATCCTTTTATTGTTTGCAAAAGCAACTCAAGTGGGCAGCCATTTTACAATAGACCATTTGCACGCGGGCAATTTGCACGACCCCGAAATGGCATATCCTTCGGTGCCCATTTCCATCCGGGAACATTGCTACCAGAGCGGTCATGTTTGTTACAAAAAAAAACTTGTTGTTCGTTCGCGTCGCCGAACAGTGCTAAAATTACCAATACCACAAAGGTTACCTTTCACGTGAAGTTATCTTACAAAAATGTAGAGAATTATCTATGGAACAAAAAACAATCGAGGCACTGGTATGTTGCAATTCACGACACCAAACGTGATATTTTCGATCGTACTTTGCCCCGACTTGTCAACTGGACGACGATTACACAACTATAGTGCAACGTCACAGAATGGCGTAAGTTTTTGGTATTTTCGTTACGCTCTAACCGTATGTTTTTAGCCGATTTGAGGCTGGTAAAAGTTCCCGGATGGAATGGGCAACGAATGAGATGACATTTCGGGGATAGTGAAATGGATATTGAATACAAGTACCATGGGTATGCGTCGTCGAATCGCTTGCATCAGGCGTTTCCTGAGTGATCATTACTTAAAACTTTTGCTCGCGCGCGCCGAATAGCACGGACGCGTATTGCGTAATATGCGACGACGAAAATTACCCGCCCTTTTGCAGTTCCGCCACATGGTGTTTTTTGGGGGGTCAAAAAATGCGAAATAGTAAAAGTAAAATGAACAAAATATGAGGAAAAATGAAAATATAATAGATTCTGATAAAATATACGGAAAGAAACACATTGTTAAGGCCATGTTTAAACATGAAAAAAAACTCAATAAAAATGGCCATTTGAAGAAAATGCAAGATTAAAAAAAAAAAACATAAGATTTTTTTCAAATTGATATTTTTGCATAGTGTAAAGCCTTTTAGATATAATTAATTAGCCCCAGGGGGGCGGTCTCGGGTTGTGGATACGGATGGACAATCCAAAGACCATACTGGTAACCGAGCGTTACTCGTAATGAACCAGTCTCGGCATGCGACGACTCTAGATCCCCAAGAACAAGCACAAAAAAGAAAAAAAAAGACAAAAAAAAAAAAAATTGGCGTGTGAAAAGCATGCGTATAAGAAGGTCAGAAATATCAGAGCATATTTTTTAAAATTGGGCCCTGTACAAATTGCGCCTCTTTTATTGATTTTGTGCTGTTTTAAACTGTAATTCCAAGACTTGTAGATAGTACAAAAATAGATATTTTTGGGAATCCGTATGCTTAGAACAAATAACATGGTTAGTATAGTATAATATTATACAATTTTTTTAATTTTTTTAATTTTTTTAATTTTTTTAAGTTTTTATATTTTTTTAGACCCCCCCCCCCCCCTTCCTTAAGGGCACATTTAACGGCACTTAAGAATCACGTTCAGGGTTCCCTTGTTAGGTTTGTCGCTACTCAAACCTTTTGTACGTCGAGAGGCTTGTGTTACAAAATGTCTGCTAACTCCCAGCGGCTGCAAGACAAACGAACGCCGGAGTGAGTTCATTACATTTGGCATCCACCCTGTTGTAGCGACTCTGTGACCAAATTTAGGCTCTAAAAAAATACTGGGTTTGTCTTCAGCCTCAAACTAAGGCTCTATTTGTTTTATCGGTATTATTTTCTGTATGAAAATAGTTGTAGTTGGTGGAAATATGGCAGTGTGCCACTTTTTAAAAGCAGGATCCATCTCAATTTCCAAGCTTTTTTAAAAAAAATTGGTTAAAGTTAAATACAAGATTAAATAAGTTGCTGAAAATGATAAGCTACGAAATCACTGTAAGAACAGACAATCTTGAAGGCTTACAAAAATAAATATCTCCTTTTGGGGGGTTTCCTTGATGGTTAGAGACATTTTGTTGTGAGTGTGACTGTTGTTGATGTTAGCATCACCTTTTGTGGGACCTGTGAGTGTATGTCTTGTTGGGATAACTCAATTCCCTGTATGGGGAAGAGGTTGCGGTGGGTTGGAGTTTTTGTAGTGTAATCTTTACCACACAGCCAAAAGGAGTAGAACAGAGAAAAAAAAGTTTAGAAAGAAATAGTTTTTATTTCTTCTTTCTCATTTCTTTAGGGGCGTTAGAGGGATGGCCGTGAGGTGTGGGGAGGGGGAGTGAATCGGATTGTGGATTTAGGTTTATTGATTTCTAGTGATGAGGAGGAGGGAGTGAGGTATTCTTTAGATAAGTGAATGGAGGGAAGGAGTTAGGAGGGATGTAGGGATGGATGGAGGGAGGGCTTCTTTCTTCTTTTTATTCTTCCTTTCTTTCTTTTTCTTTCTTTCTCTTTCTTGCTTTCTTCTTTCTTTCTGTCTTTTCTTTCTGTTTTCCTCTTCCGTCCTTTCTTCCTTCTTACGTCTTTCTTCTTCCTTCTTGAAAGAAAAAGCCTGAAACGCTGAAGATATATATGGTAGAATGAATTATGGCCAGTTGCTCTAGGGGGGTCCTCATGAGTGAGATGGGATTAGGAACAGGTTCCGTTCCCGAAAACTGAACTACCCTAGAGATAAAAATCTAAGTGCATACTATGTCTTGCCTGAGTGATCCAATTTGTCCTTCATATTGAAGATATGATTTAGGAACCAGGGTCCTCATAAGTGAGATATATAAATGATTAAGGCCATGATGAAACACTGAGATCCTTTTTACAGATTGAACAACCAGCATAGAGGGTTCCTCATAAGTGAGATGGGAAATAGGAAACTACGGCTCTAATAAGCATGATAAGTGAAGATAGGATTAAGGCTTGAAATGCTAAGATAAAATTGCAGAATAAAATATAACAGTGTTGGGTATATAGTTGGGTATATAGAAGTGTGTTGGGCATATAGAAGTGTTGTTGGGCATTTGTTGGGTATATAGAAGTGGGGCACATGTGGGCAGGGGATCACGCTCGCCCATAAACATAAGGTTTGTGGGTTCGAAGCACCCGCTGTTCGCCAATTGTGTGTGCACTTGGGAAGAGCACTTACCTCGCTTTTGCTCTATCACCCAGGCGTCTAAAGGGGTACCGGTGTGAAAGCAGATATAGTCCGGCGGGAGCCGAGCAACAGTTACGGGGCTCCATAGACGATTAACGGAATAAAGCGTTGAAACTAATGTTGCGTGACGAGTTAACTGAATGATTGCCTATTGTCCACCATTGTTCCGGACTATGAGTTCGCCGGACGATAATACTTCATAACACCGGCATATGCTGGAATGCAAAACAGACTCGCTGTGCGGGAGGAAGGGGCGACCCCCCCCCCTCCCACGCAAACATTAATGAGGGAGGTCTTGGCACCAAACACGCCAATGACATGGGGCACTCCGAATGCGGGGCACTCCATTTGCATTGCATTTTTTTGGGGGTTATATAGAGGAGCCTCATAAGTCGATGGGAGTAGGAACTAGGTGTCTCATAAGTTAGATAGGGATAAGGCCTGAAATGCGAGATATATACGTAGAAGGAAATTATGGCCAGTTAGTTCTAGGGGTTCCCTCATGAGTGAGGTGGGATTTAGGAAATAGGGGTCCGTTCCGAAAACTATAGAGATAAAATTTACGTGATACTATGTCCATGCCTGAGTGGACCAATTTGTCCATTACGCACTGTGTAAATGGTATGAAAAGTCTGTTAGACATACCATGAGTTAGCATCACAGATATAGAAAAGGATCCCGGTCTGCCTATACCGGCCATGACAAAAATCTGTGTCACCCACCAAATACGCGCTATGGGGGGTATTCGTATGTTTACCGAGAACAAGCGAAAAGGAACGAACGCAGCAGTGCGTAGTACCGTGAAGCATCTGAGCTAACGCAACCGCAGTGGTTGGCGTAAAGATTTTGCATGGCACAAAAGATGAAACGGTGCTCGCGGTGTTAAAATTCCGCCTTCCATCACATTGTATGGTTTAGAGTGGCGTTGTGTGGGCCTAAATACTTTTCCGTATGTCAATTGTAATCTTTTATAGATTGTGTGTATGATGAGAATCATTAAAAAAACAATTATGATTGAAAAAATGTTTTCTCCCTCACATGTCACCAAAAAAAAAATGAGTACCAATTCTGGTATAAAATTGGATTGATTGAGCCCATATTAGTGTTGTGTAATGAGTTGCAAAAATATTGGTGAGAGACGAAGTCGAGGCCGAAATATTAAAACCAAAACGGGACAATAAATATTGGCGAAAATCATCCGATTTTGGTTTTCGAATAGTAGGTAGAAAAATGTGAATTAAATTGCCAGTGTGTGTTTGTAATGTGGTTCGACCACCATTTGAAGGAAGTTTTTGTTCCACACGTTCAAAAGGAAAAACATTTCTTCTGATACAAACATTTTGATAGAGTAAGTGTGTGTGTGTGTTGGGGGGCGGTGTTGTCGATCGGAGCATCCCACCCTTTACTAAATGAAACATGATTAATTCTAAAAGATAATATGTGTTTATATTATAGCCCACTTGACCACAGAGGTTTTGGAGGATTTTTTTCCCAAAAATAATATCATTAATACAGAATAGGGCCATAACAATTCGCCCCCAGCAGAGCACACTGTAAAGGACGTACCGCATTAATTTTTGATAATTAAAAAAAATGGTGTATACAAGGCCTTAAAATTTAGGGTAAATATGTGTATTTATATTTACGGAGCCGACCCGTTGTGGGTGTTATTTTTGTGAAAGGCAATGTCTGTTTTAAAGTAGACACAGCCATATAGTTATTATTACTGGATGCTATACACTCCAGTAAGAGCAAAACGGACATATACAAGTTTGAAAATGAAATGGCTGACTATATAAACAAGTATGGAAATCTAGATTCTGTGAATTATCCATTAAAAAAAAACAATCGAGGGTTTTTTTTTTTGTCGACATGCAACATACAAAGGCGCAGCATATGAAACGGAGAAAAGAAGAAAAATTATGAAACGAATGCATGCGGGTGCGTATCACAGACACGCGTTTGCAATTTAACGCTGAAGAGCTTGCCAACGCATACGCTAACGAAAGATCCGAGAAGAGCGTAAAATGCATTTGCGATCATTTACGAATACCCCCACTAGCGCGTCCATGCCGGAACAAACAATGGGAGGCCAGACCGGGACTCCCTTTTCTAGATCTGTGTTAGCATAGGACATATTTTTTCGCATAAGTTTGGGGAGGGAACGGCCCCCTGGGTCCTCATAAGTGAGAAGGGATTAACCTGAAAACACCGGACATAATGTAGAATCAAATTTAAATTTAAAAAGATATGGCCAGTTTATATGAATGTTTTCTTTTATATATGTCCAGTTTTCCTATAGAAAAGTCCCTCATAAGTGAGATGGAATCAGGAAGCAGGGTCCCGCATAAGTGAGATAGGATGAAGGATTGAAAATGCCTAAGATAAAAATTGTCAGAATAAAATTTAGGACCATTTGGTGGGGTTTACTAGTTTATTCAAGCTTTTTGCGTGAGATATAATGTAGAATGAAATTAAAAATTATACTGGCCACCAAATTACTTATAGTGGGTCCTATGAGTGAGATGGGGATTATGAACCAGGGTCTCATAAAGTGAGATAGTGAGATAGGATTTAAGGCTTTCGACACGCTGAGATATAATTTTAGAAATGAAATTTAAAAGATATGGCCCAAGCTTCATTCTAGTGGGTCCTCATCCGAGTGAGAAGGATTTAGGAACCACAGTCCTCCTAAGCGAGATATGATTAAGGCTTGAAATGCTAAAATAAAGTCTTAGAATAAAATTTAGAACATTTGGTAGTCCTATACAGGGTCCCCATAAGTGAGATGGGATTTAGGAACCAGGGTCCTCATAAGTGAGATAGGATTAAGGCTTGAAATGCTAAGATAAAATTGTAAAATAAAATTTAGGACGTTTGGTGGGTTTACTATAGAGGGTCCTCATAAGTGAGAAGGGATTTAGGAACCAGGGTCCTCATAAGTGAGCTAAGGAACCGGGATCCTCATTCATCATAAGTGAGATAAGTGAGATTAAGACCTGAAACGCTGAGATATAATTGTAGAATGAAATTTAAAATATATGGCCAGTTTACACTAGGGGTCCTCATGAGTGAGATGGGGATTAGGAACCAGGGTCCTCATAAGTGAGTTAGGATTGAGGCTTGAAATAGAAATGAAATTGTAGAATGAAATTTAGGACATTTGGTGGGTTTACTATGATATAGAGGGTCGTCAAAAGTGAGGTGGGATTTAGGATTTAGGGTCCATAGGATTATGAGGACCCTCTATATTAAACCCACCAAATGTCCTAAATTTCGTTCTACAATAATATCTTAGCGTTTGAAGCCTTAATCCTATCTCACTTATGAGATCCCTAATGTTAGGCTAAGTACACTCAAACGCTCTCAAAAGGAGTTCGAATTAGACACCGTGTTGACATCTAACATATATTAAAGCCACTATTTCAGTGATTTGGAAAAATATTGTGAAATTTGAAGCAAGGCAATAGCTTCAAGGGAAGGATAAAGTCTGTAGGATTCTCATAAGTTACCTTTGCCACTGAAGAATTGAAGGACGGAAAAGGGGAGAAACGGCCCAGGGTTCAAGATACGAATCTCCATTCAATTACGTGTTTGTTTGTAGTAAGTTCGAACGGACAGTAATGACTAAAATCCGATTTCGGTCCTTATAGGTGCTTATGGTCTATCATTGCAGGGTATTGTTAGGATAAATGTACTTGTTACATACATGGCAAAAAACACAAAAAAAAATCGGATTGTTTGATGTTTTTTTGTTTATGATGTATAGCAAATCACTGATAGGTTTTAAGCTTTAGGTGTCGTTAAGATCGCACCTTTAGAAAATACACAAATCATTCCAACACACGTGCTGGCACAACATTGGTCATAGTCCAGGTGTACAGGTTCATTAAATCGTATCAACCTTGTTTTATTAGAATGCTTTTTCAACGGTTTCTAGCCAGTTTTTATGCTGACTCTGATTCCGACGGATGTCAAACCTTGAGCATTTTTATAGAAACGCCAAAAATATAAATGGCCACCAAAACACAAAAACAAATTATCTGTTGTTCACTTAAAAGTTGTAATTTAGAACCTGTCTAGTTAAAACATTCATTGTGACCAATAAACATATAATTCTGTAATCATGTAATCGATGAATTCAATATGGCCGCCAATACAATTAAGTGTGTGGGCGTGATCTACCTTTGACTGTTTGTTGGTAATTTGGTATCTACCCTGGTATCCTGGAAGATTTCTTTCTCCAAACAATTCACTTCTCCATATAGTACGGTCGTTGAGAGTAAACCAATCGTCTACCACAAAACACTACAAACCTGATTTTAGTAGCAGATAAGCAGAATCTGTCCCAAAGCAACATATCCAAAATCCACTAAAATTTTAGCTGAATTTGAAAATGTTGTTCAATGATAAATTTTGCTCACCGGGTACTAATCAGCTTTCTACAATTTTTCCCAATCAAAATGTTCAACGACCACACTATTAAAAATTAATTAGGCCAGAAAGCTCTGACCATGTGCATGTATTCTTACATTAACCTCAAGCCATCCAATCTTTAAAAATAAATTGAAATCTACGTCCTGCCTATTTATTTCTGATAAAATTATGGAGAGAAAACTGGCATGAATTTCACGCTGCAGTCAGTCGTTCACTGACTTTCCACAACTTGCGAGCTTTGTCATCGTCCTGGGCTGCCTGGCTGGGTAGCGCTGCTACAGAGTCTACAAAATACTTGCCAGATACACCCATTACGTCATCTGATGTTGCTAGATGTATGGATGTCTGGGCCCCTTGCTCTGGAGTCTACAAGTGTAAATGCACGACAATATGAATTAATGGCTATGTGGTCATCTACAGGTAAATTTGCGTCGGAATGCCCTATATGATCACCAAAATTTAGTCAAAAGGTCCACCTGAGCACAGAATAAATCTGAGGTCAAAGGTCACACACGGGGGAAATGCACTATAGTTATTCCTAACTACAATCTCGGTCATAAGCGTCGGAACGCTTTGATATGTCTTGTTCAAAATGCCCCCTCCATCCCATGACCAATGCTGAATCCTGGAACTGTGCCCCCCCCCCAAAAAAAGAACCCATTGCTTGGTGGAAAAACGGGGAGGGTGCATGGATAGGAGAGACTTCAAGCTTCCCATGGCAATTAGCAAGACTTTATCTTGGTTTAAGAAATACAGCAAGTAATTTAAAACAACAAAGGTGTTCCAACACATTATTACCGAGATTGTAGGCACTGTCTATCAGCTATTGTTAATTAATACTCGTATAACCTTTTTAGCTAAATGTGCCAAAATACTTATCGAAATTTTCAATAGATACATCTAAATGACAAATATTGGGAGAAACTGAATTCCATGTAAAACGAATTCTATGTAAAAACTATGTCAAGATTTTTGTATTATTGAATTTGTTTGTAATCAACTAAAACTTCCTCCAAGTGGTTTACTGCAGATGATCTACCTGCCTTGAAAAAACAATTTTTAGAATTTTAGGATCTTTGATTTTAATTAGCCCATTTAGACAGGTAAAAATCGAATTTTCATCGAGCTTTTGGTTTCCTTAGTTTATGGACTTAAAAATGAAGTTGACTACATTTTAAGGTATACTATTTCATTATGAGCAAAAATTAGAGAAAAGTTTGATTTGTCATATTTTCCAGAATTCACACATCATTGCTATAATTTTGACTGTTCACTTGTTTTTCAGTTGCCTTTTTCAACCAACGAATCTCCTTCCTAGAGTCGCCTCGTGGACAATAATCAATATATACTATTAGAAGTTACAACTATCACTATAACTAAGTATATGACACTTCGCCAGAGTCCTACAAACGAACGAATCATGCGACTCTAGCTATATAATAATTATGAATCTAGCATAAATCAGAAAATCGTTATCACCTGATGGAGCTATAACGTATTTTCTGGTGGACAGCAAGCGGTGGCGGCCCAAACAATCACAAATTTAATGGAGAATCAACTCCACTATAAGGCTATTTTTAAATTTTTATATATGAATAACAGACGAGGACGAGGTCGTATATGGGCCACAAGAACATTCACGACCGGTCAACATCAGACCATCCAAATTGTTTTGTGGTTATTGATTGGCAAGATTTTGGGAAATGCTGTTCTTCACACAAATATTTGATCAATATAACAATATATTGTGGGGCTGAGATGTTTGAATATTTACCGTACAGGTATTTGTCCAATATTTCTTGACCATGCCTGTTATAGTAATTTTTCACCAATCTTCGTTTTAATAATTAATCTGCATGTATATTATTCTATTATAATTATCTTGACAACAATTTCTTAGACATTGGTTAGACTAGAGACAATGAGAAACCCTATGTCACCTTTGTTACAAAAGATTGGGTAAGGACATTATTATTACATCATCTCCATTTTGGTGATAGTCCTGACCATTTGAAATTATACACTTCTGCTCGTGCAATGTTAATTTTGTTATCATTGATCGATTAAACAAAAAAATCTCACGTTTCACACACGTTTGCTTAATGGTGGGTTCATACTACATCGGCAGATGCTAGCTATAGCCTTTTGAACATGCTTTTCATGTACGTTTACGCATTTGGCACGCAGATCATGTTCGACAAGCTAACATCGACCGACATCTACCGACGTCTGACCCACCATTCTCTCTTAGCACGGTTTCGCAATTTGCAAGAACCTCGAACTGGCAACAATATGAGAGTTCATTCGTCTAAACAAAACCAATGTTACGTAACACCCTCATTTATTCCGATGTCAGTTCGAGGCTTTATCTACAAATGACTAACCGTGGAAATTGTGAATTAGGCCTCAAAATAGCTCGAGCTGAAGTACCCATTCGTGGAACACTTCTATGGTGATATTATATATTCACTTACCCGCCACCAAACAGGTCCAATGGCGTGAAATAGTTTGAAAAACAGATTCCCTTGCGCGAGAAACAATTCTGATCCACATGATCCTGGGTGCACTGCATTGACTGTCACTTCTGCACAAATGACAACAATTGACGAATATTTGTGAAAGATACGGAAGACATTGCATAGAACTGTGTTATCACATCTCTCTGTCCTATGCACAAAAATGCATCTACTTAAGGAACAAAACAGAAGATTGACGAAGTCCTGTGGACAACTGGTTTGGCAATGTCACTTACAGATTTCATCACTGTTTAGACTAAGCACTAAAGGTCATTAGACCTCGACCATTATAGGTAACAAGGGATTGAATTTATTGTAATCATTTATTTGTACCCAACTGTACAAACAGAACTGGTCTTGGACCTTTACGTAGCACCTCTGTTGCTCTTTCGATACCTTCAGAGCTAGACAGCAATGGAATCTATAATAGTCATACTCCTCTTAGGGGCATTAATAGCTATTAATATTATTTACTGCACCTTCCAGTCATCCTCCAAACAAACCTATATTGGATAAATATCTGACATCGGTCTTTCATTGATCTTTTATAACTCTTGACTGGCAATGGTTTCTATTCGGTTGTCCGACATTCAGATAAGTCAAATATTCATTGAACTTGTGGTAGTTTTCTGGTGGCCATTATTTTCCAGGTGTTATGCGCGAATATGCGAATATATAGAAAGAAGTTAGTCAACTGGAATGCGAGGAAATGTCCTGTCCTGTCATTTTAGCTCACAAAGGAGTTGTGCCCCACTTGACCTTTGACTTGAATATACATTTTGAATAGAATTCTATTAAGTACCCATCTGACAAGAAAACTTGTACTACTACTACTTGTCATTTTTGAATAGCAGGTTTTAGAGTGTAAGGTACCCAAAGACCACAATTCCAATATATTCTCGGGTGTATGGAGTTGTATGAATAAAGTGTGGCATAGGTGCAACAGATAAAACGATACATTCTTGTCTTAAAAGTTGGCTAACCAGAACGAAGGTTGGGGATAGATGTCACGCCGTCGCCGAGGTGGATGCCTGCGTCTATCAAGATTGGAACGAGTTCTGTTAAAGGTACCAGGAAATGCAAATAGGATTGATGTGGTTTGTGTCAAGTCTACAAGGAGGGACAGAAAGCATTCAATATTTGGGTTGGTGATGACATCATTTGTGGTGCCATTGATTTTTCAGAGAGTAATAGAAAATTCTAGGAGACTGGTGTGAATCTATTCATGACACTGACTGATAATCAATAGTTTCACAAATGATGTCACAAAAAAAAAAAAAAAAAAAATAACCGTTCGATATGCGTAAGAGCGCCCTCCTACCGTTAAGTCTTTGAAACAGACTAGCACCCGAAAGTTGATGCCGTTTTGAATTTGCTGTTGCTGTTAGGTTGGCATGTCCTACCCCCCCTGCTGTCCCTGCTAGTCTCTTACTAAGCTCCTTACCTGTCCCTGCTAGTCTCTTACTAAGCTCCTTACCTGTCCCTGCTAGTCTCTTACTAAGCTCCTTACCTGTCCCTGCTATTCTCTTACTAAGCTCCTTACCTGTCCCTGCTAGTCTCTTACTAAGCTCCTTACCTGTCCCTGCTAGTCTCTTACTAAGCTCCTTACCTGTCCCTGCTAGTCTCTTACTAAGCTCCTTACCTGTCCCTGCTAGTCTCTTACTAAGCTCCTTACCTGTCCCTGCTAGTCTCTTGCTAAGCTCCTTACCTGTCCCTGCTAGTCTCTTGCTAAGAAAAAAAAAAAAAAAAAAAAGGAGGGACAGAAAGCATTCAATATTTGGGTTGGTGATGACATCATTTGTGTTGCCATTGATTTTTCAGAGAGTAATAGAAAATTCTAGGAGACTGGTGTGAATCTATTCATGACACTGACTGATAATCAATAGTTTCACAAATGATGTCACTGGTAGTGCATTCTTTTTCCGGCCCTGTTTATTGCAATGGAATGTCCCACAAAGATTTGAAGTAGGTTTATCATCTCATTTCCTGGGACCTTTAAGTTCATTTAGGTAATTTTTGTCACTATAAATTCATGTGACAACCAGTGCAAAATTGCATTGGAAGATTTGCATTGTGGGAAGAACACTATACCTCCTCTTAACAACCCTTATCTGTTCCTGCTAGTCTCTTACTAAGCTCCTTACCTGTCCCTGCTATTCTCTTACTAAGCTCCTTACCTGTCCCTGCTAGTTCTTACTAAGCTCCTTACCTGTCCCTGCTAGTCTCTTACTAAGCTCCTTACCTGTCCCTGCTAGTCTCTTACTAAGCTCCTTACCTGTCCCTGCTAGTCTCTTACTAAGCTCCTTACCTGTCCCTGCTAGTCTCTTACTAAGCTCCTTACCTGTCCCTGCTAGTCTCTTACTAAGCTCCTTACCTGTCCCTGCTAGTCTCTTACTAAGCTCCTTACCTGTCCCTGCTAGTCTCTTACTAAGCTCCTTACCTGTCCCTGCTATTCTCTTACTAAGCTCCTTACCTGTCCCTGCTATTCTCTTACTAAGCTCCTTACCTGTCCTGCTAGTCTCTTACTAAGCTCCTTACCTGTCCCTGCTAGTCTCTTACTAAGCTCCCTCACAAACAATACAATCGCCAGCTTGGTGTGTGAATAGTGCGAGGCCCAATGGTAGTTTTTCTTATGGAAATCAACATCATCCAGATCAAGCTGTCCAGTGGAATGAGCTGCAGAACTCAAGGATATGATGCGACTAGGTCCTGACTTCTTCAGTAAATCTACAAAATTTAAGTTAAAAATTACTTGATCGCTTATAGCAGGGGACAGAATATATAGGCGGCCAATTGCACGTATTCAAGCTGAATCGAAATGTGGAATTCATCAGTCCAGAAGAAAGCGTATGCCTATTTCCCACAATGACATGAAACTTTTTTAAAGAAATACATTAGGTTTTAACATTTCACCCTGGGACAGTTTATTTTGACAGTTCTGAAGTTGTAATCTTCACTACATAGAGTTGTAAAGCTTATCAACAAAATGTATGTGCGGATTTTTGATATCTTTTTTCAAATAAAAGATATTAATTAATTAAGAAAATTGATATGACGTCATCAGTGACATTTTTTCAATAATTCGACACATGAAATCAAAATTTTGACACATAGAATTTGTTTATAATGGCGTTTGGCATCAGTTCTGAAATTGTTTATCCTTTCTCATCTCAAAACTGAGAATCCCGAGAGGATTTTTTAAAATTCTTTTGTATTTCTTTATAATTTGGTGACGTATGTACGTACTTTTACGTATACGTACAAGTACGCTATCGTCTGCACTGTTCATAGGTAACCCATTCGCAGGCGTGGATCCAGGGAGGGGGCGGGCGCCTCCCGGTATTTCTGCAAATTCTTGTAAAATCAGCCCATTTTGGACAAGTTACAGCCTTTCAGCCCCCCGATAATTTTGACGTTTTTCAAATCCTGGATCCGCCCCTGCATTGCACGCAAAATTAGGTACTTTATCTATTGGGCGAGGCATTAATGCCATTGTTTCTATGCTAAAGGTCCATGGCCCGATCTCTAATAGCCTCGTCCCCAGAAGCCCCAGATTTTACCGGAAGTGGTCAACATTTTGGTATCAGAAAAAAGCCACTATTTTTCTCATTTACCCTGTGAAATCTTAGGGCAAAAGGATATTTGGTTTGGAGGTTATGAGCGAAAATATGCCCCATTTGGTCGACCAATATTAATTTTACACAGTACTCTATGGGGCTTACAAATCAAAAAAACGTTTTAGCTGTCACAGCAAAACGGATTGAAATATCGGCGCGAAACTTTACAGATGGGGTTTTGGGGTGAAGGCCAATCTATCAAGATGAAAACTTCTTATCCTTAAATCGGGCCATCCCCCTTTAAATACATGTTAACAACTATTGTCAATGAAAATCATAACACTGCACATGTGCTTTACGCTAAAACTACTACAGCTGTTCTTGAATTTAATTTAAATGAGTGCTGGCGATCTGCTACCTATTAGCAGATTGAGCGTTTATAGCGGCCGTTTTGAATTCTTTGGATCACGTGATCAAAAAAATTGAAATTTTCTTTTATCGAGGCAAAACATAATGCCTTTGTGCATTAAATAGGGGAAATCTGAGTTTTTGAATCATAGGCGTATAAATCCCGGGAGATGGGAGTATATACCCCAATATTTTGATGAGAGGGGATGGTCAATACGATCAACCCCTTCAATGGTGACGCCCGTGAATGTGTTTTTGACCAAAATAACCTCATAATTTTACCATATTAGTTAAAAATGGTAAATTTCTGGTCTAATTAGAATTACATTTAACGATTTTAGATTCTAAATGGCAATTTTAGTGCGCTTCGCGCGCATATGTACTAGTAACGGATCTTGTCAGCAAACTCTGTTTCATTCATAAATTTTCATCAACCACACCCCACCCCCATGTCAAAAGAAATTTACGGCACTGTCTTGAATGCATTTTACGACGGAAATATACATTTTAGCCGATTTTAGTCATTATTATGTTTTGAGAATCTTCTACACGTTTTTTTTTAAAACCGATAATTTTGTGTATCCGTCATCCGCTGAAGTCCTAAACTGATATTGGCGTCCAATTTCACCCGAACATGGAGGTCTCTGCATTTATGATTGTTTATAACCTTATTGGTCTACACTTAACATATTAGTTCATATGAAGGCCTGAAAACAAAGGTAATATGGTAATATAAAACAATAATATTATATTTTAGTTTATTTATTGAATTGGCATGCATTATTATGCATATTGTGCAATGCATTGGGCCATGGAATGGTCCCGAGTGCCATAGTTTCACTATCACACATCTTAACCAATGTGATAACACCTCTACACTTGACAAATACGTACAATATCAATTATTAGCATCTTGCGAATACAACCACAAACTTATAACCACGAGGTCTTACTCTTATAGGTGCGCCCCCTTCCCATATTCATCCCACATTTGAACTTTTGTTGGTCAAAGTGTCCCTTTACTTACCCAAAAGCAAGTTTGTCAACAGGAAATGTCCAAAATAGTTGACAGCGAAAGTCATTTCCAGTCCATCTTCTGTAATGATCTGTTCTGAAGGTGCTGCAGAAAAAGGTTAAACAAGAACATATTAGATGATCCCCTACGTATAGTGCAAAAAATCATGGGCAAGTATTTTAAAGATGGTGCACCGCGTTCGCGCTAACCTCCTATGCAACTGCGCGTATTAAGATCGGATCACATGCTATATATCTTCAAGCGTTCATACATAGCAAGCCTGACGAACGCAAAAGTAGTACGTCCAAAATCATCGATTCCAGGCTAAATGTTCATTGCAAGCCTAGGTTATTGCTTGACACCTAGTACAACACTTGAAAGAGAAAAAACGGTTTATTGTTGATAAACCATTTTTCCTTTCATTACAAGCTATTACAACAACAAGGTTTACCAATGACATCATCATCATCATCATTCTTCGACTTCCTTTGAGATCCGTGATGCACTTCTTTGCCAAACGTCTTTATCTCCCATTACTGTTCCCACTTCATTCAAAGTGAAACCAGTGTCCAGCTCACCATAGCATATCAGGGAATGTTAGTGGTCTGCTACATCTACTTATGGACAAGGACGTATCGACAGAAGGAGGTCTGATACAACCTAGTCCTTGACTCGAAGGCAATATCCAGCGAACTATGCTCTCCTCTGTGCCACAATTGGAGTTATATCACCATGGATTTTATATTTGGTAGGACGATCTTCCAGAAGATGTTTTAAACGTGCATAGATAGCCAGGCATAAGTGCCATTTAACTGGTCTTGGAGCTTCTTCTTGATAGTCCATGTTTTTCACCATACAGTTAAAATGTTTCCCACACAGGTCATAAAGAAGGCAATATTAGTTGCTCTGGTGACGTTAGATTTCCATATGATATCACACTTATTGCAAACACTCTATGCGTGTCCTTTTCTTGGCAAGACAAGAGTCTTTCTGCTATATAGGCCTATATCAAATACATATGACCCCAAATATTGAAATCTCACTTCCTTGATAGTTGACAAGCCTGGCTTTTAAGTCGTCAAACAGGTTTATCAATAGAAAAACCTCACCAATCGGCTTAGAGCGCGTGTGGTCTAGCGGAAAAGTGCAGGACTCGTGATCAATAGACCGTGAAAATCGTGAGTTCGAGCCCCACTATGGTCAACGTGTTTGTGTCCCTGGGCAAGACACTTAGTCTCAATTGCCTCGTCCACCCAAGCGAAATCTGGGTAGCTGCTATGGGGAATATTACGATCTAACGGCTGATAGGCTTGTGCGCTTGTAAGGCATGTCTTCGAGCAGCCACCTAAATGAAGCGAAATGATTGTGACGATTTCTTGAAGGCGGCGTAATAATAATTGTGAGGCGCTGTGTGCTTTGTAGAGCGCCATATAAATGCTCCGTTATTATTATTATTATAAACCTGAGAGTTCAATTTAATGGGGATCTGGCTGACCAAGTAGGAGCCTATGCTTTAGCATGCTTTTGCATGTTTATCGGGGTACCCCTTTTTCAGTGATTATACGCAACATCTGCCCCGCAAAAAGACAAAAAACTTGATCATCCCATAGTCCACCCTGAGAACTATGTAGCATATTTTAACATCCTGGAATATTATTTTTATTAAACCAATGTCCGACGGTATCCGAGCACCGCATTTAACCGTAGGCAAACATGACAAAGTGATATTTACCAAGAATTCCTGCATTGTTTATCAGCACATCAAGTCTACCCTCCTCCTTTATAATTTCCTCTGCAAATTTTCTGACAGATTTAAGTGATGAAAGTTCAAGATGTTTGATTGATATGTTGTTGTTTCCAGAAGCTTTCTTAAGGTACTCGACGGCAATGCGGGCTTTCTCCAAGTTGCAAGCACCAATGATAACACGCGCTCCTCTCCTCGCAATGCCCAATGCAGTTGCTTGTCCAATACCTGTCAAAATACAAGCATAATGTTCGAGAATTAGATTATTGACTCGTATACACCAAATAATTTTAGTCTAGATAAAATACCATCAGGGAAGACCAGGAATAACCTCTTGATGCTCGATTTTGCAATAGCAGATTGCATATTTTCTCAATGATAAAAACTGCTAACTTGAGTACAGGCAAATGTGGAATTGCACCATGCTTATTTGAATAAACTTATATCTATGTGGGTAAGTATGAGGGGTAGTATAAGAGATGTTGAGTTCGCCAATTGATTAACGGGTAAAGCCAAAATAGTCAAAAATCGTAAAAATCAAGTTGAAACAAAAGATAAACATACATTAGTTTATACCAAATTAACAATGTTATTTCTTTAAATTAACACACAAATTGGTAAAATTCACATATTTTCATAATTTTCAGGCGAAAGGACTAAACAAACACGTGCAGAAATTAGCATGTTTGAAGATACATTGGAGACAAAAAAATCAGAACCATTCCCATAAGAATCAAATTTAATGTTGTTAAAAAGGTCTATACACAAGACTAAATTGAAGGGTCTAGGAAACGATAATGAATAATTGACGGACGAATTCAACGAGCATTTGGATGAAAATCAATGACACAAAGTTGAAATACAATAACAAATGTGAATATCAGTTACAGAATAATTAAATTGGTTTGGCCTTTCAGATTTTCCAGGACGATTTCCAAGCTATTTCCAGTTGTCTGTTTTATTAAAATCAATTACACAAGTGCGAAAAATAGTGACTGGAAAATCTATATTACTATGCTTACCAGCTGTCGCTCCTGTTATCAATACTGTCTTGCCCTTCAGGGATACCTTGTTACTACATTCTACCACCGTCTGCTGTACCCACAGTCTCAGAACAAGTACACTTATAAATATCACGACAACAAACCCAGACGCAATCAAAGTCAACATCTTGGTAAGTATATCCTCGTTTACTGGATTATTCTGGAAATCGGAAAATTAGAATAGAACATAGACGTATATAGGCATTATGTGGTACTTGAACGATATATGAAATTCCTTCAATTTGCTATCAAATGATAGTCTAGGACCTTGGAAGAATACAGATATATTTTACACACACTAACTCACACCACATAGGAGCCAAGACATTCAGTATTTTTAGCCTAATTATTTGTGTGTGCCGTATTGTAATCAACAAAGCCGTTTATTACTTGAATATCACAGAAAGCCACAAATGTCACAGACCGTTCAACCAGGGTGGATGCCTAGGAAATCAACTCCAGCGTATGTTTTCTCATGTTTGACGCCATAATCCGTCAGCTTCCGTCGTCTGCTGAATAAAACCACTCTGGCGGGTTTTAAATTATAAATTCGTTCCGTTTACCCACAAGGGCGCTGATTTGGACTTCAGGCGATGGCTATTTTATATAAACTAAAGCTTTACAACCATTCAAAAATATCAATTTTGAACAACTTTAAGGGGGGGGTCTACGTTTTTTCCCCGATCTTCGACTGCAATTACTTATGCATGTCGTGTATCATATTGTAGCCCATGTAGAAAAGTTTTGAAAAATGGGAATTATTTTGATCTTGTTGCCATGGTAACTGAACAGGGCCTCTGATTGGCTAAACACGGGAACAAACGTAACTGCTTAACGCTAACTTGCATTTACACCATACTTGGGTAGAAGGTGCATGAGTTCAGTGCGCAGAAAACCATCAAGCCGGATTTTTGATATGGTTGCCATGGCAACCAGGAGCTGACCAATCAGGAAACTTTATACCAAATTGAAGCCCTAATTCAAAAATCCGGCTTCATGGTTTCACAGCCATTTGGATGCTTGATATCTGTGCCAAATTTCATGTTGATACGACCTTTCGTTTTTGAGTTACGTTCGTTCCCGTTTCATAAAATCCTGATTTTCACCATTTGCGATATTGAGCGAAACGTAATCGAAAATAATAAAACATGCAAAAAACTATTACTTTGGCCCAAAACTTGGAAATAATTGTTCATTTATTTTAAAGTATAAATTATTACATTTTTGAGTGCATTTTGGGGCAAATAGGGGATGATATAATGGGTTAAATTAATTTTTGAAAATAATCGTCTTAAATATCACTGGGTGAGTGATAATAAAGAAATACATAAGAAATGCTGTCGAGCTGAAAATTTCGAGTTGGTTTGATGCATAATGAATTTATGTAATGTTTTAATAAATTAATTTTGAAAAAGCTTGTAATATGTGATCATAAAAATAAAAAATTATATTTGCTTAAAAATCACAGGGTGAGCACTTTTACATACAAAAATGTATACAAAATGCATCGAACGTGCGAGACTTGCTTGCTTAAATCGAGCATAAAATTTTCAACGGAATGTCCTATTTACCTCAAACAAAAAACAAATGAAAGCTGAAAGTTTACACTTCCTAATCTCAATTAAAGGTGCATTTCGTGATTCCAGCACCTTCTGTTTTATTCATTGATCACTATAGATATCCTTGAGAAAAGCTTATTCTCAAAATTTGAGCTGATCCCAATCTTGCGGTTTTGTGTTATGAGTAATTTACTCGTTTCCAACGGTCCCATAGACTATTGTGCTGTAATTTACATACAAACGGCATTTGATTACAAGGTCAAAGCGCTTTACAAAATAGAGAGTAATTACTATTTAGCCTAAAACATAGTAATACAACAGGTATTGTAAAAGATGAACCATGAGATAAGTACTTAACATCAAACTATAAAATAAAAAAGAAAACAGCTGCACAATTAAATATCATGTGAGGCAATAACAAAAAACTAATTTAAGCACACGATCAACTCTTAGGAAATAGATGAAATTTTAGAGCTTTCTTAAAAGTAACAATGGCCTTGGAGTGGCGAACAGAGATAGGCAAAGAGTTCCATAGGCTAGGGGCCGCATTGCTGAAAGCCCTGTCACCCACTGTCCGTTTACGGACAGAAAATACAAAATTGCGAAATTCTTACAGATGCCACCGAATTTTCATGTTGAGATTGGGCACACATGGATTATAAAAATCTCAACATTTTTAGGTAAGTTGGGGGACGAGGCTGTGGATCACGAAATGCCCCTTTAAGTAGACTGAATTTGTTCAATTTGAAAACATAGACCTACCCCCCCCCCTTAAGGCGCAATATTTTCCAAATGTACCAGTGTCTCTTTAATCGAAGAAGCTTTATGAACCAAGTCGTTCGTGTCTTATGAAAGATGAAAGCACTATTTAGTAGTGCAGTATCACATGCACTTTAATCCTCAAAGACTGCAAAATTCATCAGGGTCACCAGTGACCCAGGGTCACTGAACGGCCACACCCATTTACAATGCCGGACTCTTCATCAAATGTTTGCACACTTCTGCTATAGATCCTGATAAGCTCTGATATATACTTTGTCATTACATGTACATCTTAAACACGCAATATTCATATCACTAAAATTGATGCTGTTGTGTAGAAAGTGTGTCAATGCATGAATAACATCTATAAAAACCAAGGTCAGTCCTATTCATATTCTAGCTGCCGTAGACCCTGCACTATTATAACATGTCCGTTCTGGAACAACATGTGGTAATACCTGGTAATATGACGTTATATCCACTACATGTAGTATTATAGTTGTTTCACAGTGAATACAAACTACAGGAACAATATTCCACATAAATTGGGTTATTGACAGACATCTGTTGTTGACAGACATCTTGCCCCCCTGAAAAATATATGCTTCCCCTCGAAATATATGTGCCCCCCCCCCCCCCCCCCCCCCAAAAAAAAAAAAAAAAAAAAGAAGGATATGAATTTATTTAAAAATATAATATCAGATATCGCAATTAATATGTCTCAGAGGGGACATACTCTTTTATTCTTGTTTTGTTTGTCTTTGTTTTTTGGGTTTTTTTGCGATTTACTTATAAATGAGAACGAACAACCACTGAACTGGAGTTTTGCAAGGATATTTACAACGTCTATATAATATTACTTTGCCGAATTGTGTCAATGAACTTGCATAATGTTGTGTATAGTTTATACCATAGAGGGTGTTTCCATAAGGTGACACCCTTCTTTCTGACACCCTTATGAATTCGGAAACCTTAACGGAATGTTAAGGTTTCCGAATTCATAAGGGTGTCAGAAAGAAGGGTGTCACCTTATGGAAACACCCTACCATAGACGCATATTCACTTTCTTATGTTATCGCGCCGAATACATGCTCAACGTGAAACAAAACTAGAAAATGGTGTTTAAAATTCACGTAAATGTTGAAATATAACACATACAATTCAATTCAATAAAAAACAAGCAGAAATTATGAAAGCTGGAATTAAGAAAATACGTGTATATACACATTATGTGAAATTGCATGACCTCTAACAAAAATGTGATAATGTAATAGGCTATAGCAAAAAAAAACTTTAAATAAATTAACTTAACCGATAAACATAAAGTTAATTAAATTAATAGCTAACTGCATTCAAGAGTGGATTCAAAGTTATATAGAATTCAACGATTTTTTATAACAAAATTGTCAACGTTATTAACTTACATGTTTGCGCTAAACTTCCTTCCGCATAAACACACAGATCTCATATACGTCCAAAAAATCTCCCATCCCCACAAGAGCCAGGGACACGCTAACCCTTAAAATGCCTACACAATAAAGCACAAGAAAGAAGATAATGTCAGCAAGGCACCAATCAGAAAGAGACGTGTAAATATAAAAGCATTAAGGAAAATAAAAAACCCAAGGCTACTGACACAAAGGCGAAGGACGTAAAGAAGGACATATTCATGAATTCTCCCAAGCCATTCACTTTAATATACAAAATGTTAAATAAGAGGCTTTGTGTTATTTATATGAATCCTTGTGGTAGGATTTAATTTAACGTACGCCCCAATGCAAAAACCAGACAGAAAAAAAAAGAATAGCAGCAAATCATTTTACAAGATTGATCCTGGAGAAGGCACTCACTGAAAATGGGCGACTGGGATGGTGACCACATTGACCCAACTCGCCCTTATTCATTGGTCGCCGTCGTTTGTTTGTTTTATTTGGTGTGTGTATCACCCAATGACCCCCTTCTTTTCAAATAAGTTCAAATCATTCACCGAATGACACCATTTTTAAATTTCTCTAAATATTGTCAACATTCTCTAAAATTCAAAATTCATCAATTTCTTAACATTTTTGTCTTTAAAATGTACTAAAATTAGTATTTGCAAGGTGATTTGGCCAAATTTTTACGCTATGATTGACCACCTATTTGTCTTATTACTGAAAGACCTCACTTTTATTGAGATAAATGATCCCTACAAACAAAATAATAATTTAATATAAAATCAATTGTATAAAAACAAACATGTATAAAACAAATTGGTAAAAAAAATTAAAATAAGCAAGGAATTTGTATAAAACAAATTGATAGAAACTAATTGGTAAAAATACAAATTCAAATAACACGAAATTCATACTAGTATAAACAAATTAATTTAAAAAGAAATTGGTATAAAAATAAATTTATGTAAAACATATTGATAAAAATAAATATAAAGAACATATTGGTACAAAATAAATTAATGCAAAAAAATTGGTATAACAACCAAATAGCCCCGTTCTTATATGAATTTCCTTTGTTTTGTTTTTTTATATATTTTCTATCAATTTGTTTTATACCAATTTGTTCTTATGTGAATTGTTTTTTTACCGAATTGTTTTACACCATTATATTATTTTGTTATATTAATTTGTTTTTATATTTATTCATGTTATACAAATTGCTTATATCAATTTGTTCTTTATGTTGTTTTTTATATCAATTTGTTTTTATATTTATTTGTTTTGTACCAATTTAATTTATATTAATGTTTTATATGAATTTGTATTTGACCAATTAATTTTGTATCAATTTCATGTTACACCAAATTCTTTTTATATAAATTTGTTTTATACCAATGTGTTCTTTATATTTACTTTTATATCAATTTGTTTTATATCGATTTGGTTCTTTCCAATTTTGTACCAATTTGATTTATATCATTTTATATCATTTTGTTTTTTATATTAACTTGTTTTATACCAATTTGTTTTATACCGATTTTATATCACTTTTATATCACCAATTGTATAAATGCGTTTCATATCAATTTGCGATTTTGGATCAACTTTTATACCATTTAATTTTTATTTTTTATTTTTACGCTATTTTTATCGATTTGTTTTGTTATCAATTTCTTAATTTGTTTTCATATCAATTTATTTTATATATATAATTTTTTTTATACTAATTTGTTTTATGTCATCTTGTTTTTCTATCAATTGCCCTTGATTTGTTTTTGCATTAATATTTTAATATCAATTTGTTATTATACCAACTTGCTTTTCATATCAATTTAATTTATACCAATTTGTCTTATATCAGTTTGGTTTGGATGCTTATATGAGCAAAAAACGTACCCCTTGGCCGACCTTTTACAGAGTATCAAGTTTTAGCTCTCATATCTAAAACAGTGGCGTAAATTTCTTTTTGACATTGGGGGTGATAGGGTTAATGAAAATTTATGAATGAAATCAGGGGGGGTCCCAAAGACGATCGGAACACGCACCTTTAAAGCTAGTGTACCCACACTGTAAAAGATCCACCGTATTTTTACGGTGAAACCGTAAAATAATTACGGTTATTTATATACATGCAAATTTTATGGTTGACCGTAATTTTACGGTGAAATACCGTAAATAAACCATAACATGTGTTTTACGGTAAAATACCGTAAAAATACGGTGAACCGTATAATTTACGGTAAAATACCTGACAACTGAGCTTCCAGCATTTTACCGTAAAATGCATTTTACGATAAAATGCTGGCCAGGCATTTTACCGTAAATTTTATGGTTTACCGTAATTTTTAGGGTATTTTACTGTAAAACACTCATTTTTATTGTTTGTTTACGATATTTTCACCGTAAAATTACGGTCAACAGTAAAATTTGCATGTAAATAACCGTAATTATTTTACGGTTTCACCGTAAAAATACGGTGGATCTTTTACAGTGTGGGTACACTAGCTTCAAAAGTGCGTGTTCCGATCGTCTTTGGGACCCCCCTGATTTACCCGGAAGTAGTATCGATTTTGAAATCAGATGGACGGTCGTATTTTTTCTCCTTGTCGTCCTAAAATTGTAGCTCTCAAATTCACTTCATTCCCAAGATTTAAACAAAAAACCGCCGTTTTAATTAACGGTTAACCATCAATATTAGCACAGTTATATTGAATAGGTCTTTGCAATATGCATTATTGCTTCTAACCGCAAATTTGTTTCCCGCGGTACTTGGTGGGGCGTATGTGCAAGTGCCAGGCTCTTATACCAAATAGAGAACACAAGAGACATAAATCGGAACAAGCACCTTTAAGTTAGTCAGGCTGACAAAATTAGGTTTCATTGTTCTATAGACATTATTCGTAATTGACCTTTTCTTGACCCGTTGGCGGGCAATCCATTCGTTGCTGGGCAATCCAAACGATTTCGGAATAAGGAAATATTCCTTTACAACATATTTAAAAAATATGAATTTCTCATCAAGAATTCGTTTTTACGTGTTACAACCAATGCGACGTCTAAATGTTGGGATTTTCTCTTGGTCGCACCACCTGGAATCTCGCTTTCCGTCGGTTTGCACGTCGGAGATTTTGGCCGAATGTCATGCTCCAGACCAGGACCTTCTTATTATCATCTCATAAGCAGCTATTTCAACTATTTTCTACTCAATCCACTCTAAATGTTGTTATGATTCCAATCCCACCTCTAAAATACAAATAAAATCATAAACTAAATTTTGTTCCTGGATTGGGATTCGAACCCACGACCTTTAGATAACAAGACGAGCGTCACCCCCACAAGGGACACACGCACCACACGCAATCCGAGCCGGTCAGAATTCGTTCTTTTGTAATCTTTCATATAAACAATTAACGGAATAAAGCGCACACATATAATGAATCGCGCCCCTATGAGACGAGTTGAAATAACTGCTCCGGAGCATGAATTTCCGGCCAAATGGTCCAAGAATCCGTCGTTTATGCCCCTCATGCATGTCATGAGTCTCAATTTCGAATGATGTTTTAAAATCAGTGGATTTCGAGAATATTACTTGGTTCAGATTAAGATTTCTAAGATTATATAATTGAAATTACATTTTTGATAGTGTATATTTGTAGAGTAACACTATCCATAGGACACTTGCAGCTTGGCAGGTGTCTACCCAAATTGTTTCTATTCTACATTTTTTATGGGAGGCAACTAATTCCTTTTAATATATATCAACGTTTCAATTTGTATGGTGAGGCGTGGTGGACATCTCACTCACGCGTAAATAAACGTGGGCTAGCACAAATAATTCAGGCTAATTAAGTACCTATCTACATCCATCCCCCCAACCCCCAATTTTTCAGACAGACTCTGGGCGCGGATCTTTCCTATTCCTCCCTTCACAAAATCTTATGACTCCAAGCCATTGGAACGCTTTCTAGATATCGTGTTCCACAGATACCCGTCCAAACTTCATATCATTTTAAGGTACCTGGCCGCACACATATAGCCCTCGCCCAGGAGCCCCCGACTTTACGGGAAGTGGTTAAAATTTTTGACTTTTGAAGAATGAAGAAAGCTACAATTTGTCTCGTTTACCGTGTGAAATGTTAGCGCTAAAATGTTATGAACGAAAACGTGTTCCACCTTGTCGACACTTTGACATAAGTTTTAGCTTTCATATCAAAAGAAATCGGCATGAAACTTAACAAGTGGGATGGGGTATAGAGCCAAGTCTTTTTTTTTTTCAAACATGAGGAAAATTTATATCATGTAATCGGACCATAATTATCCCCTTCAATTAGGTAAATAACTAAATATTTTGCCTCTGATTCACTAATACCAACCCAACCCTAATCCTACCTATACCCTATAACTCTGAACCAAACCTATTCTTTATTTTGAACATAACCCTAACTTTAATATGGAGACTAAGAAAGTCCTTACCCTACTCAGATCTTGAACAATAATAAATAATATTATATATTGGCTTTATATATTTTGCTCTACACACTAATAAATAACTAGAATTTCGCGGTTCTCGGCTTTCGCACTCGCTATATTCAAAGAATATAAGCTGTGGGCTGCCCCATGACCTTTGACCCTGGCACGTGACCTTTGATCTCATCAACATATGAGGGATCGCATGGTGCACCTATGACAAAAGTTTGGTTCCAATTGAACTTCAAGTTTTCAATTTAGATCAATTTTACATATTTAGCCCATTTTTCAACTTGACCTCACATGACCTTTGACCTTTCAACATGACCTTTGACCTCAACATATGAGGGGTCCCATTGTGCACCTATGACAGAAGTTTGGTTCCAATTGAAGTTAAACTTTCAATTGAGGTCAATTTTAAAAAAACTTAACAATTTGTGACACACACACATACATTCACACACACAAACACACACACATACACACCCTCAACGGATTGCTAAGTGGTCCTGCTAGCTATAGCTGGCGGCCCACAAAAACTAATTAGGTACTTAATCTGCATATTCTACATCGCCCAAATTTAATCAGATCTTGGGCACGCGGATTTCCTCCCTCTACCAAATCTTATGACTACAAGCCCTTCCGCTTCTTAGATATCGTGTTCACAAGGATACCCAGTCCAAACTTCAGATATACGATATTATGTTAAGGGCCCTAGCCCCAAAACTAAAAAAAAAAAAAAAAAAAAGCGCCCCCCCCCCCCGGATTTTACCGGAAGTTGACCAAATTTTGGTGTTTGAAGAAAGCTACTATTAGTCTCATTTACCCTGTGAAATGTTAGCGTCAAAAGGTGTTTGGTTTGGATATTATGAGCGAAAAGCCTAAGGTGCCCCATTTTGGTCGTGGGGCCAAGTTCATTCAAAACAAGAGGAAAAGTGTATATCATTTAATTGGCCCACCCCCTTCAATTAGGTAGCTAAGCTTAAGTAATTAAATTGCCCCTAATTCACTAACCCCAACAAACCGCAATCTTAACTCTAACCTAACTCTAAATCTAAACTATAAACCTTTATCCGTTACCCTAACACTACTACGGAGGCTAGAAAGAAAGTCCTACCCTATAGATCTTGAGCAAGTTGACCTTCTCCCCCCCCCAAGTTTTAGCGACTGGAATTATTAGGGCGAGTAAAAACGGAGCCCTGTGCAAAACAATTATGATGTCATGACGTCTTTGACGCCATAATAGGTATGTTGGTACTTATTTTGGTTATCAATGGTAAGAGGAGGATCATAGCTATCCACTGGTATTTAAAATCTGAGACGAATATACCTTATTCGTCTCAGTTTAAAATCATAAGCATCGGGTACTTTGTAACGAATTCCCGAGGGGTGGCAACTTGGTATAAGACGACGGTTAAAGTTCAGTGATATTTCAGAATGTTATTTGTTTCAATTAAATATTTCCAAATTAATTTGAATTGAAATTACATTTTTGATATGTGTATTTTTCTATAATACACAAGTGCATAGGGCACTGCAGCTGATGGGTGTGGCTAAACAATTAATTGATTTCTACATTTTTAAGGGATTTACCTGAAGGCATATAACGTTTCAAGTTTGTATGGTGGGGCGAGAGAGAACATCTCACGGTGCACACAAATAAACTTTTGCTCAATCTACACACAAATAAATAAAAGCTAATAAGGTACCTGCCCAAATTTAATCAGATCGTGGGCAAGCGGATTTCCTCCCTCTACCAAATCTTATGACTACATCAAGCCCCTCCGTTTCTAAGATATCGTGTTCACAAGGATACCCGTCCAAACTTCAGATATTATGTTAAGGGTACCTGCACTGTAAAAAATGTTCCTAATTTTACCAGATTATACCTTTTAAATTACGGTAAACCCTGATTATTCAATAATCTTCATGCTTTATTACTTATATCAAACATAAAATTACAATTTGTAAGCAGAAAAAGTGTAAATAAACAGTGGTTAGAAATAATACTACACATTTTGAAAAAAGGATAGTACTTATACGCTGACCGTTATTATAATTTTCGTATTATTACGTTCTTTTGTAACTTACTTGTTTTTAATGTAAGAAAGTCGTGTAGTGTAGTGGATAAGGTTTAGGACTTGTAATGTTAAGGCCCTGGTTCGAATCTGTGCAAGGTACATATATATTAAGCCTGCTCATAATGATTAAGTAATTGTTGACATTAGAATATATGTCCACTACAAAATAAATCAAAGTCTTATACTGCCTTCTTCACATTTTCCCTTCGTTTGACTTTTTTTCTTAAAATTGTTTGCCTGAAATATAACTTTTTTACAACCATGTGGTGACGTAAATACAACGTTTGTATGATGTCATAGCTACGACGTGAAAATTTGGTCAGAAGATTGTAATAATGTTTTAATTCTTAATATTGTTTAAACAAGTCAAAAACCAACAATAAAGTTGACGCTGGGATTTCACGCCGTTATTTTACGTTCCCTGCAGTGGGTTTGTATTTTTACGGCTCCAGTTATTTTATGTTCTGCACGTTGTGAGTCCCAGCTGCCAGTCAAAACCCTGTTTTCTTACAAGTTTATTTTTAACAGTGTGGCCCAAACACTAATAGCCTAGCCCCAGAACTCCCCTCCCCCGTTTTACCGGAAGTGGTTAAAATTTTGGTGTTTGAAGAAAGCTACTATTTGTCTTATTTACCCTGTGAAATGTTAGCGTCAAAGGTGTTTGGTTTGGATGTCATGAGCGAAAACGTAACCCTTGGTCGACCTTTTACAGAGTATCAAGTTTTTAGCTCTCATATCAAAAAGAATTTAAGTATTGGCATGAAACTTTACAAGTGGGATATAGGCCAAGTTCATTCAAACCTAAGGAAATTTTATATCATTTAATCCCCTTCATACCCCTTCAATTAGGTAGATAATTATTTTTTTTGTCCTAATTCACAAACCCCAACCCAACCCTTGTCCTATCTCTACCCTATAACTCTGAAGCTAACCTAACCTTTTTATTTTGACCATAACTTTATCCCTTACCTTACTCTAATATGGAGGCTAAGAAAGTACCATACCCTAATCAGTACCGGAATAATGATTATAAATAATATAGACTTATCCGTCACTTTTAAACTACTCCTGCAAATGTATATTTGTTAAAGACACTATCAGTGATTCACCCGAAAGAGTCAAAATATTTAAAATTTGCTGGAATGGATTAAAAGTGACGGATATGTCTGTAGAATTCTCTTAAGTTATTTTTTCATCTGAAAAGTTTATAGAAAAGTAAGAAAACAGCAGAGTTCAAAGATTGATCTCCATTAAATTAAACATGCTGCAGTAAGGTCCGTATGGACAGTTAATGACTAAAACATCCGATATTTTCCTATTAGTTGTTCAGACTTAGTACGGCAGGTATGTCACCTGTACTTTTTATAAACATGCAAAAATCTGATTTTGACTATTTGTTCGAATTTTGTGTTAGCAAATCACTGATAGTGCCTTTAATATTCCCTGGAGATGGCCAGCGCACGTTCGTTTTGAAAAAAACATGTGCGCTTGGCCGGATTCGAACGGCGACCGGAGCGTTGTAATACGAAGGTCACCGGTTCGAATCCGGCCAAGCGTACATTTTTTTTTTTCAACACTAATATAATTAGTATTAAAAACAATAAATAATATTTAATATAATTCTTTGTATACATGAGAACAAGTAGTAGTTTAAAATTTCCATACTCTGGCAAATTTCAAATATTTTGATATTTTAGGCGGATTTTTTTTTTTTTCACGGATAATATATTTAATTGTCTTCAAGCACACCACGATAAAACCTCAATCAAAACGTTTTAAACGTAAGTGCATAAACGTGAATGGAGATATAGCTTTGGATGCAGACGCACACTGAAACATTGATTTTGTCACTCAAAAGGGTCTTATTGACAAATTAAAAAATGTCATGACAAATGAATTTTATTGTTTTATCATCAAGAAAAGTCAGTAAAATAAACAATTATAAGCTATTTCAATTAATTTTATCATCACAGATTTTCAGACTCATAAATTTCGCTTTTTAGATTGCATTCAAAAAAATTCATTTGCATGACAATTTTTAATTTGTCTTTAAATAAGACCCTTTTCGTGACAAAAATATGTTTTCAGTGCAGATCTGTGCAAAGGTGTTGAAACAAGATGTGGTATTTTCTTAATGTTGTTCCAAACAGTATAGTCGACGCAGGAACACCTGACCAAAACTAGACGAGCGACTAAATTTATCTAGTCCAGCCTGCTGGATTAGAGGGAGAGGGGTACACTCGTCAGGCTGACAAAAAGAGTTTCAGTGTCTATTTGTAATTGGACCCATTCGTTGAGGGCAATCTAAACGATTTTGTGGAATAACAAATATCTTGATACCGTGATAACATATTTAAAAAATATGAATCATAAAGGAATTCGTTTTAAGTTTTAAACCAATGGCGACGTCTAAATTTGGGATTTCTACGCCGCCACCGCCTGGAAAGCTCGCTCACAAAGGTTATGCCCACAGATATGCCCCCACGAATTAAGGTTTAAAATTCAGTGAGATGTTCGAATATTATTAGTGTCATTAAAGATTCAAATTTAAAGGATTGAAATTACATTTTTGATAAGTGTATTGTTATGACGTGACACTAGACCATAGGGACACTGCAGCTGGCAAGTTGGCTAAACATTGATTTCTTACATTTTTATGAGAGTTTCAAACTGAAATGCATTTTTAATATGTAACGTTTCAGGTTTGTATGGTGAGGCGAGTTGGACATCTCACGGTGCACACTTGGGGCCATTCTACAATGGCCACGATACCCAGTCCAAACTTTCAGATTTATAATGTACCTGGCCCAAACTAGTCTTTGTCAAAGCCACCTCGCATTTTTATCCACAACCGCGGAGCCGCGCCGAAGGCGCGTGTCGATCGCCGACGGCGTGAGGCCGAGCGGATTACGACTCAGCTTTGAGCCGTCCAGAGAGGGGCGGACGCGGACTCACACAAATTGAATAAATAATCAAGCCTTGATTAAAGGCTAGGCCCAAACAATAATACGCCCTCGACACCCCCCCCCCCATTTTGCCGGAGGAAGTGGTCAAATATTTGGTGTTTTTGGTTTGAAGAAAAAAAAAGCTACTATTCGATAGCGCTATGGTGCTTGGATTAGATATTATGAGCAAAACGTAGTACCCCTGGGTCGACATTTTTACAGAGTTTGCTCTATTACACACAATAAATTAAGGCTAATTTAGTACGTGATCTGGGGTCATCTGATACCCCCCAAGCGGATTTCCTCCCTCTACCAAAATCTTATGACTCTAAAAACAAGCCCTTCGCTTCTTAGATATGTGTTCACAAGGATACCCAGTCCAAACTTAGATAGTAAGGGTACCTGGCCCAAAATAGTCTTTGTTCAAAGGAGCCTCGCATTTTATCCTTTCCAACCGCGCAGCCGCCGAGGCGCGTGTCGATCGCTGAAGGCGTGAGGCCGAGCGGATTACGACTCAGCTTTGAGCTGTCCAGAGAGGGGCGGACGCGGACTCACACAAATTGAATAAAAATCAAAGCCTTGATAAAAGGATAGGGCACCAAACACTAATAGCCTCGACCCCACCCCCGATTTGAAGGAAGTGGTCAAATTGTTGTGTTTGACGAAAGAAAGCTACATTTGAGAGCGCACGGTGCTTGGATGGATTAGATATTATGAGCAAAACAACGACCCCTTGGTCGACCTTTTACAGAGTATCAAGTTTAGTTCTATATATATAAAAATAATTAAGTATCGGCCTGAAACTCAGTGTGGGATATGGGTCAAGTTAGTTCATTCAAACGAGAAGAAATTTCTATATCAGCATTTAAATCCTCTCCATTCCCCCTTCAACAGGGAGATTCTAGATAATTAAATATTTGCTCGATTTCACTAACCACAACCCCCAACGCTTGTCCTAACTCTACCCTATAAACTGTGAACCTAACCTAACCTTCTTGGACAATTAACTTTATCCCTATCCCTTACCCAACTCAGCTACTGACATGTGTTTAGTATCAGTACAGTATAGGCACATCGCACAATGCATTATGGGATTGATTTCAAAAACACCCTCTGGAGCTGGGAGAAGACAAAGAGGAATGCCAAAGAAGAGATGAAAGACATGAAAGGGACAATAATAAAGAAGAGGAAATGACCAGATAACCGATGAGTATAGCCAAAAGACATGACAGCATGCATGGTGTGCAATGACGAGGCGACCCCAAAAGGGATAGGGGTGTGTTAGAGGAAGTTAAGAAGAGAAGAAGGTTAAGAAGGAGAAGAAGTAGTAGAAGAAGAAGGGTTAAGAAGAAGAAAACGGTAAGAACGAGAAGAAGAAGAAGTTCTATAGACGTTATTCGTAATTAGCCCTTTCTTGACCCTTTGATGGGCAAACCATCCGTTGATGGGCAATCCAACGGTTTTTGAATAAGAAAATATTCCTTGACAACATATAAAAATATCAGTAATTTCTCATCAAGAATTCGCTTTTACGTGTTAAACCAATAGCGACATCTAAATTTGGGATTTCTTGGCCGTCACCACCTGGAAAGCTCGCTCACATCGGTTATGCACCATCAATGGCATGAACGTCAATTACGAATAAGGTCTTAAAATTCAGTGAGATTTCAAAACATTCTTTGTTTCAATTAAAGATATTTTAAAATTTAATATGAATTGAAATTACATTTTTGATAAGTGTATTTTTGTAGAGTACACTAGTCCATAGGACACTGCAGCTGGCAGGTGGCTAAACAAATTGATTTCTACATTTTATGGGATTCAACTGAAATGCATTTTGATATATGAACGTTTTAGGTTTGTATGGTGAGGCGAGGTGGAACATCTCACGGTCCACACTTAGGGGACCATTTTAGCTTTAGAAACGTTTTTACTCTACACACAAATAAATTAAAGCTAATTAGATACCTAATCTGCATATTCTGCCCGGCCAAATATCTTGGGCAAGCGGATTTCCTCCCTCTACCAAATCTTATGACTATACACACACAGAAAAAAAGTGAGTCACTTGTCCGTATAGTGAAACACTCGGTCCAAAAATGAGTCAAGGTGACTCATTTTGCAGTTTTGAGGCAAAGTGTTTCACTATATGGACAAATTTACTCACTTTTACGCAAGTGATTCACTCTTTTCTGTGTGTGTACAAGTCTTTCCGCTTCTTAGACATTGTGTTCACAAGGATACCCAATCTAATCTTCAGATTTCGTTTAGGAGTCCCTGACCCAAACTCTAATAGCCTCGCCCCAGGACCCCCCCCCCCTTCGACTTTACCGGAAGTGATCAAAAATTTTGGTGGTAAAAAAGCTATACTATATTGGTCTCATTTACAGCTATTTATCGTGTGAAATATTTGCATTAAAGGTTTTTAGTTTTGATGTTATGAGCGAAAACCTACCCCTTGTTCGACCTTTTACATAATATCAAGTTTTATCAAAAGGGATTTAAATATCGGCATGAATGATGAAACTTTACAGG
The DNA here is from genome assembly GCA_023653785.1 of Ophioderma brevispina. NCBI lineage: Eukaryota > Metazoa > Echinodermata > Ophiuroidea > Amphilepidida > Ophiodermatidae > Ophioderma > Ophioderma brevispina. Next base: position 67,612 of record JAMKCH010018022.1, read on the forward strand.
GGTATATGGGGCCAAGTTCATTCAATCAAGAGGAAATTATATATCAATCGGGCCATCCCTTTAATTAGGTAGATAATTAAATACTTTGCCCCTAATTCATTATACCAAACCCAACCCTTGTCCCCTCTTGTCCTGACTCTACCCTGAACCTAACCTAACCTAACCTTTATTTTGACCATAACTTTATCCCTTATACACTAACTCAGCTAAGTACTGACATGTAGTACAGTACAGTATAGGCACATTGCAATGCAATATGGAATTGATTCAAAAACCACTCTGGGAAAAGACGAAGAGGAAGGCCAAAGAAGAAGCTAGAAGAGATGGAAGGACAATATCAAAGAAGATGGAAAGACCAGATAGACCTGAGAGTAGCCAAAGACATGAAAGTATGGCGTGCAATGACGAGGCGACCCCAAAATGGGATAAGGGTTAGAATTAGAAGAAGAAGAATTAGAAGAAGAATTGAAGAAGAATTAGAAGAAGAATTAGAAGAATTAGAAGAATTAGAAGAAGAATTAGAAGAAGAAGAAGAAGATGAAGAAGAAGAAGATGATGAAGAAGATAAAGAAGAAGATGATGAAGAAGATGAAGAAGATGAAGATGACATCATCAATCTCCCATCTCCTTCAGACGTTATTCGTAATTAGCCCTTTCTTGACCCTTTGATGGACAAACCATCCGTTGATGGGCAATCCAACGGTTTTTGAATAAGAAAATATTCTTTGACAACATATAAAAATATCAGTAATTTTCATCAAGAATTCGCTTTTACGTGTTAAACCAATAGCGACATCTAAATTTGGGATTTCTTGGCCACCACCACCTGGAAGCTCGCTCACATCGGTTATGCCCATCAATGGCATGAGAGTCAATTTACACGAATAAGGTTTTAAAATTCAGTGAGATTTCAAAATATTATTTGTTTCAATTAAAGATATTTTAAAATTTAATATGAATTGAAATTACATTTTTGATAATTGTGTTTTTTGTAATACACAGTCCATAGAACACTGCAGCTGGCAGGTGGCTAAACAAATTGATTTCTACATTTTTCATGGATTTCAACTGAATGCATTTTGATTATATGAACGTTTTAGGTTTGTTTGGTGAGGGCGAAGTGGAACATCTCACGGTCCACACTTAGGGGACCATTTTAGCTTTAGAAACGTTTTTACTCTACACACAATAAATTAAAGCTAATTAGATACCTAATCTGCATAGTCTTTCTGTCTGCCCGCCAAATATCTTGGGCAAGCATTTCCTCCATCTTACTAAATCTTATGACTCCAAGTCTTTCCGCTTCTTAGACATTTTGTTCAAGGATACCCAATCTAATCTTCAGATTTCGTTTAGGGGTCCCTGACCCAAACTCTAAGAGCCTCAGCCTCGCCCCAGACCCCCACCCCCTTTCGACTGGGGGTACCCGGAAGTGATCACAATTTTGGTGGTAAAAAAGCTATACTACACTTTAAAAATGTTCCTAATTTTACCAGACTTTACCCTTTAAATTACGGTAACCCCAATTATTCATTCATCTTCACGCGTTATTACCTATACCTAACATATAATTACAATTTGGAAGCAGAAAATGTAAATAAACAGTGGGCTACAAAATAATACTACCCAGTGTTGAAAGAAATGTACTATTTATACGCTGACCGTTTAGTAATTTTCCGTAATATTACGTTCGTTTGTAATTAATACTTTTTTGACAATGTAAGAATAACAACTATGAAAAAATCGTTTTTAACTTATAAATGAAATGTGTTACATACGTACGTAAGTAACGTCATTAAAATGCAAATCTTATTTTCTTTCCGGTCCCATCATTTTAAAAAAGAGTTTTTAAAAAACTCTTTTCCTCCGTCCTCCTTTTTGGTTATATATTTAAAGTTTAATTTTGAAAAATTAAAAAACAGTTAAAAACACACACACAACACACACATATATATTTAATTTAACCATCTGCCTATCAGTAAAGTCATGTATGTAGTGGCTCAGGTTTAGGACTTGTAATCTAAGAGGCCCTGGTTCGAATCTAGGTAAGGTAGATTATCGTTTATTTTTATTCATATTTATGAATTAAGTATCGGTGGGCAGTAGATTGTGTGCATTAAACCATAATCAGTGTATAAACTGGTTTACAAATTTCTTTAATTTCTTTCTTCCTTCCCTTTTTTTCCCTTTGGTTTTTGCCTTTTTTCTTTTTTTCGTCAAATTGTTTGGCCTGAATCAACTTTTTGTAACAAACACTGGTAATTTAAATACAAAGTTTGAATGAGGCTTAGCTCTAATCAACGTTAAAATTTGGTCAGAGGATTGTATAACGTTTAAGTTCTTAATATTGTTTAAACAAGTCAAAAACGCAACCATACGTTGAGGCTTTGAGATTTTACGCCCGTTATTTTACGTTCCCTGCAGTGGTTTTCGTATTTTTTACGGCTACAGTTATTTGTTTTTTTGTACGTTCTGCATGTATGAGTCCCAGCTTCAGTCAATTGCCTGTTTTTTTACAAGTTTATTTTTACAGTTGTATATTGTCTCATTTCCTGCTCTTTATCGTGTGAAATAGTTTGGGCATTAAAGGTTTTTAGTTTTGGATGTTGGAGCGAAAAACCTGCCCCTTGTTCAACCTTTTTTACATAGTCTCAGTTTTATCAAAAGGGATAAATATCGGCATCATGGTGAAACTTTACAGGGGGTAATATGGGGCCAAGTTCATATCAAACAAGAGCAGGGGTTCCCAAGCCTGCGGGCCCGCGGGCCATTTGCGGCCCACTACGAGCTTCGCATGTGGCTGGCCCGATGTACTTCACAGAACCAATTAAAATGCATAGATTTAGAAAAAAGAATGTCATTTGAAATTAGTTTTAATTTTCCCCTTCCTTTCTCAATCTTAAAACTGAACTGTTTAAACATTGTTGGAAAATTGGTTCAATTTCATCAATTTTTGAGACCAAATTTTCTAAAAATTGTGCGGAAATTAATCCAATTTCCTCCTTCCCCTTCCTAAAAATGGAGAATTTGTGTTGAATTTAAACCCGAAATCTGACTCTCTGGGATTGCTAGGGGTCCTTTTTTCAGCAAATATTGTATAGATATGGGCCTGACTTCCAAACTTGTGTAGGCACATCTAAACCTAACTTGAGAGCCCCGATTTACTTTTTTGCGGCCCGCAGAGTTGCGATTCAACAACCAATTATGCGGCCCCTGCATTAAAAAGGTTGGACACCCCTGAACAAGAGGAAATTTTTTATCACTTAATCGGGGCATCCCCTTCAATTAGGGAGATAATTAAATATTTTGCCCCTTTTTTTCCACTATAAATACACAACCCAACCTTGGCCCCCCTTGTCCTGACTCGCTCCCCTACCAACCTAACCTAACCTTTTTTTGGACCATGAACTTTATCCCTTAAACACTAAATCAGCTCAGTACTGACATATTTAGTAACGAAATTACTGGAAGGAAAGAAAGAAAACCAGCAATGCTATCGGGTACCCCACCGCCCAGATGATAGAATATCAAGCCCCTGGCTTCAACAATTTCCAGAATCTTCTGTGGGAAACAACCAACTGTCCAGACACGACTTTGACATCACCTGTAGTTTGAAAGCACCCCTCCCAATTTGAAGTAAATGAATTCACCTTAGATGAAGTTGAGTCCGCTCTTAATCAAGCAAAACCAGTGGGGCCATTGACTTTGACAACTTCCTCTAGAGCTTTGAAGCTAACAGTTTCAACCCAGCTACTATCGAAGTCGCAATAAGCACTGATTTCTTCATGAGATACCTACCCAGTGATCACTGAGTGCCATCATTCCCATCCCCTAAAAAGGAGACCTCTATAGCCGAACAACTATAGAGGATTACCTTCTCTGCTCGGGTCAAGGTCTACAATCGAATGTTGAACAGAATACGTCCACACGTAGACCCTCTTCTCCGTTGGGAATCAATGGATTTAAGAGAAAAATGGGCTTTCCCACCATCTATTCTCCCAGATTATTGCCTTGAGAAGAGTAATTGAAGGATGAAAAATAAAAGTCTCCCACTGGCAGCCGTTGTTCATTGACTTCTCCAAAGGCCTTTGACTCCGTACACCGAGATCGATGTTTACATCCTTCGAGCCTATGGTATTCCAGATCCCACCATTTTGGTAGTAAAGTTAATTTGTGGACAATTCTAAACAAGCCAATTGTCTTATCACCAGATGGAGAGACTGAACCATTAACTATTTCAGGCGGGTGTTCTCCAAGGTGACACCTTGGCCCCATTCATTTCCATCACAAGTTTTTTTCTTGATATGTTATGCGCCAGCACTTGCATATCAGCATGAACCTGGATTCTGTTGAAGCCCAGAAGGAGCAGACGACTGCCAGAATCCGACTTCACTATCTCGATTTCGCCGATAATTGCTCTCTTAGCATCATCTATTAACAAAGCATAACTCCCTGTTACAGAGTTGTTGAGGCAACAATCAAATGCAGTTGGTCTACACTTGAATATGGGTAAAACTAAAACCCTTATGAAATATTCCATCGTCAGCCTGTGTTAAGACAATCAAAGAGTTTAACTGCGATAATGTACCTGAATTCAAATACCTTGGTTCAAATAATTATTCCAACTCTTTCATGACTTCAACTAGGAAGCACAAGCATGGGTCGCCTGCCATAAACTCCACAAGATCTGGAAATCCTCGCTGGATCGAAGGACTAAAAACAATCAGATTCTTCAAAGCACTGCTGAAATCATTCTGTTGTATGGCTCAGAAACCTTGGACAAAATCAGCAAGAAATGGATCGTATAACGGGTGCTACACTCAACTTTTATGAAGAGTGCTCAACATCACTTGGAAGGAATCATATTCCAAACACCAAGTATAACGGTGATATCCCTCCAATATCTTCCAAAATCAGGCCAACGCCGTTGAATGTTTTGTCTGGTCACTGCATCCGCACCACCGAACAACCCCTCTTCCCACTTGATTTCTGGGCTCCTCCGGGTGGAAAATCAGCAGAGCAGAAGTCCCCTTCATAACACTGCACCATCAAGACGACTCATCTAATCTCAAGAGATCCCGTATACATGCATGACATTGATATCTGGTTCTAACATGTGCCAGTGCTTCTTCCATTCCGTCCACGACGACCGATGAATAAGGAGTAAAGTACATATAGGCCATTGCATGCATTATGGGCTTGATGATTCAAAACCACCCTTGGAAAAGACAAAGAGGAAGGCCAAAGAAGAGATGTAAGGACCATTCAAGAGATGGAAAGACCATATAGACCTGATAGTAAAGCCAAAGTATGGTGTGCATGACGAGCGCCCCTTGATTCTGTTTCATCATCATCATCATCATCAATCAAATCCATCATCATCATCCACATCACTCACCATCATCCCACACCATCATCCATCGCATCCATCCTCCACATCCATCATCCAACCAATTCCAGCACACCAATCCATCATCCACCATCCATCTCCACCATCCATCAATCCACCATCCATCATCCACCATCCATCATCCACCATCCATCATCACCATCCATCAATCCACATCCATCATCCACCATCCATCTCCACCATCCATCATCCTCATTCATCATCATCAATCTCCCTCAACGCTATTCGTAATCAATCAATCTCCCATCTCCCTAAGAAACGGTAGTCGATTGGCCACTTTTCTTGACCCGTTATGGGCAAACCGTCCGTTGATGGGCAATATCTAACGTTTTTTGGAAATAAGAAAAAAAAAAAAAAAATTCCCTTGACACCATATAAAAAAAAATCAGTATTTTCATCAAAGAATTCGCTTTTCCGTTTTAAACCAATAGCGACATCTAAATTTGGGATTTCTTTTCTTTGCTTTCTTGCCACCACCTGGAAGCTCGCTCACGTCGGTTATGCCCATCAATGGCATGAGAGTCAATTTCGGATAAGGTTTTAAAATTCAGTGAGATTTCAGAATATTACTTGTTTCAATTAAAGATATTTTAAAATTTAATATGGATTGAAATTACATTTTTGATAAGTGTATTTTTGTAGAGTACACTAGTCCATAGGACACTGCAGCTGGCAGGTGGCTAAACATATTGATTTCTACAAAATATGAATTTTGATGATTTTTTCGATGTTTCGGATCAGCAAATCGCTGCTAATCCCTTTAAGATTTCGTTTAGGGGTCCCTGACCAAAACTCTAATAGCCTCGCCCCAGACCCCCCCCCCCCCCTTCGACTTTACCGGAAGTGATCAAAATTTTGATGGTAAAAAACCTATACTATTGGTCTCATTTACAGCTAAAACCCGCCCCTCGGTCGACCTTTTACATAATATCAAGTTTTAACAAAAGGGATTTAAATATCGGCATGAATGATGAAACTTTACAGGGGGTATATGGGGCCAAGTTCATTCAAACAAGACGAAATTTTATATCATTTAATCGGGCCATCCCCTTCAATTAGGTAGATAATTAAATATTTTGTCCCTAATTCACTACACCCAACCCAACCCTTGCCCCCCTTGTCCTAACTCTATCTGAACCTAACCTCTGAACCTAACCTAACCTTTATTTTGACCATAACTTTATCCCTAATACCCTAACACTGACATGTGTTTAGTACAGTACAGTATAGGTACATTGCAATGCATTATGGGATTGATTCAAAAAACCCTCTGGGAAAAGACGAAGAGGAAGGCCAAAGAAGAGATGGAAGGACAATATCAAAGAAGATGGAAAGACTATGTAGACATGAGAGTATCCAAAGACATGAAAGCATGCATGGTGTGCAAAGACGAGGCGACCCCAATATGGGAAGGAAGGGTTTAAAGAAGAAGACAACGAAGAAGAAGAAAACGACGAAGAAGAAGAGAGAAAATAGTTCTATAGACGTTATTTGTAATTGGCCATTTCTTGACCCGTTGATGGGCAATCCATCCGTTGATGGGCAATCTAACGGTTTTGGAATAAGAAAATATTCCTTGACAACATATAAAAATATCAGTAATTTTCATCAAGATTTCGCCTTTACGTGTTAAACCAATAGCGACATCTAAATTTGAGACTTCTTGGTCGTCACCACCTGGAAGCTCGCTCGCTCGCATCGGTTAATGGTTATGCCCCATCGGCATGAGCGTCAATTACGAATTTTAACATGATAAATATATCAACGTTTCAGGTTTGTATGGTGAGGCGAGGTGGAACATCTCACGGTTCACACTAAGGGGACCGTTTTAGCTTCAGATATTATGTTAAGGATACCTGGGCCAAACACCAATAGCCTCGCCCAGGACCCCCCCCCCCCCCCCCCCCCCCCCCCTTCGACTTTACCGGAAGTGATCAAAATTTTGATGGTAAAAAACCTATACTATTGGTCTCATTTACAGCTAAAACCCGCCCCTCGGTCGACCTTTTACATAATATCAAGTTTTAACAAAAGGGATTTAAATATCGGCATGAATGATGAAACTTTACAGGGGGTATATGGGGCCAAGTTCATTCAAACAAGACGAAATTTTATATCATTTAATCGGGCCATCCCCTTCAATTAGGTAGATAATTAAATATTTTGTCCCTAATTCACTACACCCAACCCAACCCTTGCCCCCCTTGTCCTAACTCTATCTGAACCTAACCTCTGAACCTAACCTAACCTTTATTTTGACCATAACTTTATCCCTAATACCCTAACACTGACATGTGTTTAGTACAGTACAGTATAGGTACATTGCAATGCATTATGGGATTGATTCAAAAAACCCTCTGGGAAAAGACGAAGAGGAAGGCCAAAGAAGAGATGGAAGGACAATATCAAAGAAGATGGAAAGACTATGTAGACATGAGAGTATCCAAAGACATGAAAGCATGCATGGTGTGCAAAGACGAGGCGACCCCAATATGGGAAGGAAGGGTTTAAAGAAGAAGACAACGAAGAAGAAGAAAACGACGAAGAAGAAGAGAGAAAATAGTTCTATAGACGTTATTTGTAATTGGCCATTTCTTGACCCGTTGATGGGCAATCCATCCGTTGATGGGCAATCTAACGGTTTTGGAATAAGAAAATATTCCTTGACAACATATAAAAATATCAGTAATTTTCATCAAGATTTCGCCTTTACGTGTTAAACCAATAGCGACATCTAAATTTGAGACTTCTTGGTCGTCACCACCTGGAAGCTCGCTCGCTCGCATCGGTTAATGGTTATGCCCCATCGGCATGAGCGTCAATTCGAATTTTAACATGATAAATATATCAACGTTTCAGGTTTGTATGGTGAGGCGAGGTGGAACATCTCACGGTTCACACTAAGGGGACCGTTTTAGCTTCAGATATTATGTTAAGGATACCTGGGCCAAACACCAATAGCCTCGCCTCGGAGTACCCCCCCCCCCCCCACTTTACCGAAAGTGGTCAAAATGTTGGTGTTTGAAGAATGAAGAAAGCTACAATTTGTCTCAATTACCCTGTGAAATGTTAGCGCTAAAATGTGTTTCGTTTGGATGTTATGAGCGAAAACGTGTTCCATTTGTTCGACACTTTTACATAAGTTTTAGCTTTCATATTAAAAGGAATTTAAATTTCGGCATTAAACTTTACAGGTGGGGAATGAGGCCATGTTCTTTCAAAAGGGAAATAAATCGGGCCATATCCCCCTTCGGGCCATATATCCCTTCAATTAGGTAGATTAGATAACTAAATATTTTGCCTCTAATTCATTAACCCCAACTCAACCCTAATCTATAACTCTACCCTATATAACTCTGAACCAACCCTAACCTATATTTTGACCATAATCCTAACCTAATTAATACGGAGGCTAAGAAACCATCTTACACTATTATCGGATCTTGAACGATAATAAATAATATTATATATTGACTTTTATATACTTTTGCTCTATACACACTAATAAATAAAGCTAAATAGGTACCTAATCTGCATATTCTGCCCCCCCCCCTCATTTTCAGATCTTGGGCAAGCGGATTTCCTCCCTCTACCAAGTCTGAGGACTGAAGTATTTCCGCTTCTTAGATATCGTGTTCACAAGGATACCCAGTCCAAACTTCAGATAAGGGTTCCTGGCCCAGTACAGGCACTAATATCCTCGACCACCATTTCACCGGAAGTGGACAAAATTTTGGTGTTTGAAAAAGCTACTATTGTTTTATTCACCTGTGAATGTTAGCGCTAAAATGTGTTTTGATTGGATTTTATGAGCGAAAAGCTGCCCCATTTTGGTCGTGGGGCGAAGTTCATTCAAACAAGAGGAAAATTTTATATCATTTAATGAGCATGATCGGGTCACCCCCTTCAATTAGGTAGATAAGCTTAAATAATTTAAATATTTTGCCCCCTAATTCACAAACCCCAACCCAACTCTACCCTATGACTCTGAACCTAACCTAACCTTTATTTTGTCCATAACTTTATCCGTTACCTTAAATACGGTTAAGAAAGAAAGTCTACTCTAATCAGATCTTGAGCAAGTTGACCTTCTCCCTTCCCCCAAGTTTTAATGGCTGGATTTTATGCTTCTATATTGTGAGTAAAAACGGAGCCCCATGCAAAATAAAGAAATATAACGTCATGACGTTACTGTCAGGCCCGTAACCAGTGGGGACCCCCCCCCTTTTTTTTTTACGGAGGTTAGAAAGACCGATACCCTAATCAGACAAGTTGACCTTCTCCCTTTCCAAAGCTAAGTGACAGCAATTATGCTTCCCAAAGGTGAGTAAAAACGGAGCCCCGAGCAACAAATATGAAGCATCAAAATTGGTTATGAATTGGAAGCCCGTCTATTAAAGGTGCTTGTTGCGATTCAATTCTATCGTGTTTCTATCGATGAGAGCCTGGCACTTGCAATACACCACCAAGTTTAGTGAACTAAATTTTTAATGCTTTTTCATACAGGGATCGAGGATCTGAAGAGTAAAGCCTGAACGGCCTGAAAAAGTGCCTGAATTTGGGCTAAAATCTTCCAAAATTGGCTGAAAGTAGATACAATTGCTGTAATTGTAACGGAAGTACTGATTTCAGGCTGTTTAATCTCTGTACTTAATCCCTGCTCATGAATCGAAGAGCAAAAAACGGAACCCCAAACCAAAAAATATAATGGCATTAAAATATGAAGCATCGCAATTGAGAAGCCCATCTATTAAACTTCTTTTAAGTGAGAAAATAATTTAGTTGTTCTACCGGTTACACTTATATCACTATATTTAACGATATTTCTCTGTAATCAGTTTCGCCCAAAATATAATTTCAAGGAGGGTCTTTACACTGAAAATATTAATTTGTGAAGAAAAGGGTCTTGACAAATTAAAATTAGTCATGCACAGGATTTTTATTGTTCAAGGAAATCAAGCTGCAAATGTTATGTTTAATTAGCATTTTGTAGCATTTACAATTTTTATCATCACAGATATTTTCATGACATATTTCACTTTTTTAAATTGAATGACAAATGATGGATGACAAAATTGTTAATATGTCATTTCTAGTGCATTAGGAATGAAAGTTTAGTGTATGACAAATGAAATGACGAATTATGAATTTAGTATATTAAATTTGTCATGTCCATCAAAATGAAATTTCTCCATTTAAAATATCGTGCTTCCCACTCTCTCCGAAATGTTTGCCCCCCCCCTCGCTTACATTTATTCGTATTCCCCTCAAATCCCCCATTCTCCCCTGGCGTAAATAATGACCCCTCCCTAAACATCAAGATATTACCAAAATTTGCATGTTTGCGCCCAAGATTTAAAAAGATAATCTTAGTTTACTTAAAAAGATGGCGATACCAGATTTATACCAGCTTATACATGTTAAATGTATCAATAAATTATACTATTAGAACCTACTAATCATTCGATGGTAATCTTTGTCCGTTAACCGTGTTCCTTGACCGTGTAATTGTCGTTTTCTATATATGACGTTCACAAGCTTGCAGTTCTCCAACTACTAACTAATTTCAAGTAATTGCATCAGATCGACGAGTAGCGTTTACCGCCCCTGCCACCAATTTTCACGCAGTAAGCCGTTCTCGTCTTATTGCTTCATGGATTCATGTTAACGTTTTTCAATCCAAAAAAGCAGTTTCTCTCGATCGATTAAAACCAAAGTGAGTGAGTAATGAAATATGTGTGTGTGGGTATGTGTGCTGAGTGCGTGATGTGCATGAGTGCGTGCGTTGCGTGCAGAGTGCGTTAGCGTGAGTGCGTGCGGGGCGTGCAGTGCGTGAGTGAGTTGAGTGAGTGAGTGAGTGAGTGAGTGAGTGAGTGAGTGAGTGAGTGCAGTGAGGAGTGAGGGGAGTGAGTGAGTGAGTGAGTGAGTGAGTGAGTGAGTGCAGTGAGTGAGTGAGTGCGTGCGTGCGTGCGTGAGTGCGTGAGTGAGTGAGTGAGGAGTGAGTGAGGGTGAGTGGAGTGAGTGAGTGAGTGAGGAGGAGTTTGTGGTGACTGATCGAGCGGACGGATTGGGTTTTAGGCCCTGGAGATAGCACACATGGTTAAACACATCCAAGTACAAAAGGTGTGTGTGATTAAATATGTTGACAGACTGAACGGAACCCCTGAAACGTGATTCTTAAGTGCGCAAAAAGTGGGTGCCTTAAGGAAGGGGGGCCAAAAAAAAGTTTGTCAGGTCCAATTTGTAATTGATCAGTCATGTTGAAAAGCACACCATGTTATGTGTCAAATTTATTATTTAAAAAAAAAAGTATAATTTGTAATGAGGTACAGCCTAAAGTTTAAGAGTTATAGGCTAAAAACAGCCCAAAAATTCAATAATAAGGGTCAATTTCATGTTGTACAGGGGTCAAATTTTAAAGTTGCTCCGATTGGATAAAAAATGGTGCAAATTATTTGATGGAGTTCATAGGATTAAAATAAGCATAGTTTGACTGTCATTAAAATGCTTAGTTCGATGTAGGGGGCACAGAGGTCAATGTCCATTGCATCAATGGGGCTTGATCTTGTTACCCCGCTGCTCTGTCTTAAGGCAAGCGTTGAGACACTCAAAAACTATTCCTTAATTTGATCCTATGAGCTCCACCATAATTTGCCACCTTTTTTATCCAAATCGGAGCAATTTAAAATGGGACCCCTGCTAAACCTGAAATGGACCCTTTTATTGATTTTGCTGTTTTTAGCCTATAAATATGACAAATTAGCTGTACATATTACAAACATACCTTTTCTGAATCCTTTGGTTATACACATAACAGGGTGTGCTTTTCAAACATGATTGATCAATTTACAAATTTGAACCCGGTACAAACTTTGTGGCCCACTCCCCTTAAGGCACCATTGAGGCATTAAGAATCACGTTCAGGGGTTCCTGTCAGTTGTCAAAATATTTACACTCAAACCTTTTGCTACTGAGATGTGGTACAAAGTTTGCTAGCTCCCGGGTTATTTGGTTTTGCGCCCACAAATAATCGGATATCCGTTTTTATTTTTTGTTTTTGCCAAGATCGTAGAAGAAACATTCTTCTCGATTTCTGGTCGGAAATCCAGGTTTTCCAGATTGAATAAAACAACACATTTTCAATCAAAAAACAAACAAGTTCTGCATCGAACAACTTGGGGATTCTCGGCGTTATACAAGTTCTGCATCGAAAAACTTGGGGATTCTCGGGCGATATACAAGTGTCTGCATCGAAAACTTGGGGATTCTCGGCGATATACAAGTTTCTGCATCGAAAAACTTGGGATTCTCGGCGATATACAAGTTCTGCATCGAAAAAAACGTGGGCTTTCGGCGAATACAAGTTTCTGAATCGAAAAAACTTGGGGATCTCGGCGATTATACAAGTTTCTGCATCGAAAAAACGTGGGGGAGTCTCGGCGAGATACAGTTTCTGCATCGAAAAACTGCAGGGATTCTCTCTCGATATACAAGTTTCTGCCATCGAAAAACTTGGGGATATCAGCGATATACAAGTTTCAACGGGAAAAAAAAGATCTGACTGAGACTAATTGGATTCGCCCCCAATTATGGAGATTTTCATAGTTAAAAATTTAGTCCATATTAAACAATGGTTTCAGGCGTTTTCGATCAGAAAACCTTTTCAAATCATTTGTATATTTGGCTATATAAAAGTTTTGCGTATTATTCTAAGGGTAGATTTGAGGAGATACTTGTAGTCGTTGACTAATAGTATTGCATTTGTCAGCTTCCACTAGGACCGAGGCATACAAAAGAGAAAATAGAAACCTATTTTTAGCTGTTTTAAAATTACTCCACAAACATGAATTTTATTTTTAGGACATTGAACATTTTTCTGTTGAATTATTAAAATCTAATAAATTTGGTAATTTTCCCACCCACTTCCTTCTTTCCTCCACCCCCCTCCCCTCTCCCCCCCCCTCTTTTTCCACCCAAACACCCACCACTTGGTCCAATCTCGTTTTATCTAATTACCAAAGCAATTTTGCCCAAGTCCCACTTTGAAAAAATGATATTGGATGGAATTGGGAATTGACGAATGTGAATTGGACCCAAATGGCAATTGAACCAAGTAGGAATTGAAAAACAAGTGGAAATGGGACTAATTTGAAAATCATACAATACATCCATCAGTACGTTCCCAATCCTTTATTTTTGCGAAACACTCAATAATACTCTAAAAGATTAAAAGAAATATACTGTCAATTCAAGCTAAAGCATTTTCTTTAATTTCACGATCATTCAAACAATCTTAAGCATCTCACCATATTTACATTGTCCTTAAGAAATCCTTTCAGACTTACATCTTTACTAATTAAAAATCAGTTAACTTTAACCTCTTCTAAATCGGTGATTCGTGAGTTATTTTTTTTAAAATAATACTCAAGAAGAATGAAACTGGTGTCACAAAATTTAACCACGGAATCACAACTTCTTCAGAAGTTTATTTGAAGTGTGTATACCTACAAAACTCCAATGACAATTTCTTTGAAATACTTCACACGCAAAAGGGGAACATGTAATACGAAAATGTTTTGCATGCTCATAGGCAAGTGATTTTTAAACGAACATTTGATAAAGTTAATTCACTTTCTTGTTTTAACATTGTACATAATAATTTCTTATTCTTAACGGGATTAACATGCAAAGCTAGTTGTACAATCCGACCACACAAAGTGAACCAGACTGCCCACGACATTGCTTACTTTAATTTTGAGCTGCAAGGATAGATTTCTTAACTAAATGAGGGTCAGAAATGCAATTCGGAAGTAAATCAGATCGCAATCCATTATTACCCCAACTTATCTAGCCAATAAGTATACTTTCCAGTCGCGGCGAGCGATTTCTGCGCACGAGCATGCGTAACACTTGCTCTTGGGTCAAAATACGGTGGTTGCGCAAGTCAATCGCACGCTGTGAGGAGTTATTCACGGGCTTATATATTTCCAAAATCTCCTATAACGCAGAATAAAAAATCAATACCATCATTGACTAACAATTTGAAAACGAGCAAAGTCGGCGAACTTTTTTTAAAATGGGGATTTCGTATACGTGAATTATACTCCACAGTTAATAAATCTTTGTTAAGTTCACAGAATTTTTCTGCCGTCACACTGGAACACCCCACTAGCAACACACCCTTCAGTTCAACCGATTTTACTCACATAAAAGATGAATGAATTGAAAGACTAGACATTTTGCGGTGTCACAGTATAGGCAAAGCGCTTCTTTTTAGACATACCGCTTTCAAGAGACTTCACGGGTTAAAAATAAAAACATTGTCATTTCTTTTAAAATTTTATTTGTATTCGTTACTTTCATCGTGTTTGTTTTTAAAGAAGGCGGGTTTTAGGTTTTCGTTCAACATATTCTTTTTTATCTTTCCAGTCCCCACTACTTCCGGCGGATGAGATAAATATAGAGATCGCATCATTTTGGGCATTTTAAAATAAACGGAAGCATTTTATGCCGTTTGCGGTATATATGGACACAAAAACACCATTCCGCATGCCTCGATCCGGAAGTGTCACGCTTCCAAATCTGAGAGCACACCCGAGAGCAGACAATCGCTGGGATTTCAATCTTTGATGCCATACTGAGACTTTGGCAAAAATTAATACACGAAAACACGAGATAAACAATTAGAAAAGAAAACAAAGAACCATTTACCATATGGTCGGAATGTTTAATGGTCCCGCATGTGTCCTTAACTTAAGTGCGTTATATAACTAACAAACACGTTTTTTAAGTATCTTCATGCTCCTATTATGCTTTTAAAATGCTTTCAAAATTTTGCAATCATATAATGTCGTACATTGCAAAAATGGGCTCTTGGTACCACATTTGAGACATGTCCTGGAAATAGACATCTCTTGGAAAAAGACATGTCATCAACAATAGAATTCAAAGAATATAGAAACAATGCAAACAATTTAAGACATGTCCTCCATGTCCCAAAACTGGCTTCAAAGACGCGTCTTACAAAACTGAAATGTCTTGCATAAAAAATTGTGTGAGACCCCTGCGAATCTGGCATAGAGAAGTGACTGTGCATTCAAACATGACAGGCGTCTCAAGAAAAATTGGCTTTACATTAATGGACTGTTGTCAAGACACCAATTTACAGGTATAGTTATTGTTAAAAACACTCCACGTGTTTATATGCGCACTACAATTTTCAAACAAATCGTGTTTTGGCATACATACCAATCACGGTGTGAAATAGCTAGGCTCAACTCGAAAAATGTTTCTTCATAAGAAATCCAACTAGTTATAAATTACTTTAATGCATGGAAAACGGAAAAATTGATTACTTTAATTTTGGAATTAAGCATTTTAGGCGACTATTTTATTACTACTTTAAATTAATACACAAAAATGCACCCGACTTCATACTTCAGACAACGGGTGTATATAAAAATTGGAATCGCGTCCGTTTAACTTCGCACAATGTTTAGGAAAATCAAAGGAGCCTCCCCATCTAGTTGGTTTAAACTGATTTAAACACAATAAAATGTGTATTAATTCATATCCTGGATCTCGACATAGCATAAAATAAAATTATATTATTAAAAGACTTTATGAGGGTACAGCCAAGACCAAATTTATCTTTTATATTATTTAGTTTTTTTGTTTTTTTTACTTTGTGTATTTTTTTTAAAAAAGGCCCCAACTATAGAAAACCACCGTGGAAATTACGGTAATATGTCGGAATAAGAAACAAATGTTATCCCAAAACTCAAAAATGCCGATTTTGATATAAAATCGATTAAGACCCAAAATAGTAATGGTGAGCGGTAAGCGGTATGAGTTGCAAAAATATTGTCGAGCCCAATATTTTAAAACTGATAGCGAGACCAATTAATATTGGACGTAAATCACCCAATTTTATCATTATCATGTTTTGGATCCGATATTTTCACACACTTGGACTTCTCAAAACATGATAATGTATCTAAATTGTTAGTGTTAGGTCATATCAACACCTTATATTATTCTTTGTGAAAAACATACACTACAGCATTTTAAAGTGGTCTTGAAGATGCCATTTACGACTGTTTTGTTTACTATAAAAGTCGGATCCCGACTTTTATTAGTATTAAATGCATAAAACAATCGTCATCTCTTCACAAATATGGCGTGTTAAAGCGACTTCCAAAGGTCTTTACTATAACAATTTCCGACACAGCAGTGCAAAAAATAGAAGCACAATTGGTTTACATTTGAAGAAATCGCTGATAGTGGCTTTAACATGTTTCAGGTAAAGAACTGAGTGATATGGTGGAGATGCATTCGCTTTAATTTGGCTTAACTCTCCGATTCAAAACTCACTGCCACAAAACAGTCTACTTTATTCATAGAAGTCACTTCTTATCTCCCTAATCAAGACATCCCCCTGATCATTTACGAGATTTAAAAAACCGGGTGCATGCAGATGGAGATGCGGCAATGCAGTGAGAGCGCAGCCCAGCCAGCTGTGTTCCGGAATGTGACCGCATAAAAAGTCTATATACTCGATCGATATCGGTCACATTCCTGAACACAGCTGGGTATGGCATGGGCGCTTTCATCACTACATTATTACTGCATCTGCGTTTTCTAAACCTCCTAAGTATTACTACAAAGTTGACAGGATAAACTATCTATACTTCTATGCAATGAAAAATCCTCTCCCCATTATTGTGCCTCTGTGGACTTTTATTAAGGATGAAAGATCTGGTTTAATGACAGAAAAGGTGGGTAGTTTTCATTCACTTCAATAAAAGATAAACAAAAATCAACATGGGGAAACATGGACATCATACACGCTACTAAGATTTGTGCATATCAGTAGCGGATGAGTCAGCAGTGTCAGCAGCTGCTGACCGGGCCCCCTAAAATATTGCTCTCGGGGCCCCTCGGACACTTTAGTCGCACTAAAGTGCGATATTGCGTTGCTTCTTCTTGACGCCAAAGGGGCCCCCATCTTAAAGGGATTAGCAGCGATTTGCTAATCCGAAACATCGAAAAAATCATCAAAATTCATATTTTTGTATTTTTGTTACTGGCATGGATATGCAAACATAACCTGCAAGTGGTTGGCTTGAAATCCGCGTATTAAAGACAAGGCAGGACTTTTTATCGGATTCTTTAATTTCTATACGTGCGTATCAAAATTCCGACTTGAGATCAAAAAAGCCTTTCTCGGTGAATATCCCAGATTTTAAGCGTGATATTGTGCACAATGATCAATACAGTTTGACCTCAAGCAAAAAAAAAAAAAAAAAAAATGTGGACTTTTATTAAGGATGAAAGATCTGGTTTAATGACAGAAAAGGTGGGTAGTTTTCATTCACTTCAATAAAAGATAAACAAAAATCAACATGGGGAAACATGGACATCATACACGCTACTAACATTTGTGCATATCAGTAGCGGATGAGTCAGCAGTGTCAGCAGCTGCTGACCGGGCCCCCTAAAATATTGCTCTCGGGGCCCCTCGGACACTTTAGTCGCACTAAAGTGCGATATTGCGTTGCTTCTTCTTGACACCAAAGGGGCCCCCATCTTAAGCTGCTGACAGGGCCTTTTTCCTTAAATCCGCCACCTTGCATCCTTTAACTAAAATATATCTGAATTACCATTACAAATGTTCATATTTTTAAGGTTCTTTTCATTTGGATTAATTGCACCGGCGTTGTCTAGGAAACAACGCTGCATTTAAAAGCAATGTCTTTTAAAAACAAAAAAAAAATAATGCAAATGGTGCGCCCGCAGACGGAGTGCCCATCTCTCTGTCTTTGGCATTTGGGCCAGACTCCCTCATATAATGTTGCTGTGGGGGTTCGCCACTCCTCCCTAACAGCGAGTCTGTTTTGCATTCCCAGCATATGCCGGTACCCATTTAACTCCTGGGTGGAGAGAGGCAAGCGAGGTAAAGCACCTTGCCCAAGTGCACATGCACAGCACATTGGCAACAGCGGGGCTCGAACCCACGACCTAATGCTTATGAGGGGAGCGCTGATCCAACTGCACCACATGTGCCCTCATTTAAAACAAAATTTAGAAACAAGTTGCTATCGCGTCAACACTTGATCTTTTGAAAATAAAATTAGAAACTAAAAGAAAACATAATACTGATACTTTCTCGTGAATATCTGATGTTTTGAAAATAAAATCTACAACTAAGAGAAAACATAATACTGAAAATAACTTTCCCGCGAGCTGGTAATGATTGCACTCATATACAATAAATACGTTGGCTATTTACAAGTCTGTACAAATTTTGCTTTTATACATACATTAAACATAATGGTGATAAAAATATAATATCAATTAAAACTTATATAAATAAAATTACACTAACTTTCGTACATGTTATTTGCAACACTTAAATAAACATTTCAAAGTCTTTAAAGGCGATTTGGGATCCCCTGATCCCAATGCTAAATATCTAAACACTAAACATGAGCAAACCAAATACTTTAAAGCATTTTGTACATAAGCATGTAAACATGTATAAAATCAATCTGAAACCAAATGCTCATGTAGGTACCGTACACGTATTTCAGGTTTACAGTATCTTTAGATTAAACATGTTTGCACGTTTATAATCTATATTAGAATGTCTAGTATGGTGCCCTTATGGTTAATGTTGTGTATTTTTTACTTTCCATACCTTTATTCTGAAACTAATCACATTGAAGTGTTTAAAATGTGTTACAAATTAAACATACGGATGTGCATTTTGTATTTAAGTCTAGGGTTTATGTCATGTGATCATTTGCCACTTTGTAAATTTCCCTATTATGATGTTGGTAAATCACCATGATATTAATGATTTGGAATTGTAGTCAAGTCCATGTGGGATTCCATAACTGAATACTTCTCTATTATATTTTGCAACCAAAAAATCTATTCAGATTAATAGGGTTAATTCTACTTAACATACTACGGAATAAATGTATGTGTGTTGGTATTGATTGCATATTATAAAATTGTATATGCGCATTTCTGTAATATATTTGTCTACCCTGTGTTAGCCCATGGCTCTTGGTCTCTATTGGCAAGTAATGATAACATATTAATTAATCCCTAACTTTCTATGAAACCTCATGAGGGTGAACAAATTGGGGTTGGGCTATTTTGTGGTGATGACCAATTGTTATTGAATTGGGGTGGAGGTGGGAGGCCAAAGTTGAAAATAAATCTCTGTCCATCTCGTTGGTTACCATGTTCACTCTTACTGCCGTGGTTCCCCACCGGTAGCGATACGCTTCTGGTTAGACAAGCGCGAGCTGCCGCTGCCGCCGCGCTGTGATTACATGATAAACTCAATTCTCGAGAGAATTTGGCCTTCTTAACACCCTCTAGCGATGCCGCTAGGGAAAGTTGTCCTACGATACGGCGTCTGGGTAGTATAGGAGTGTTCTCTTTTTGTCGCAGTTCGGCTTCGTATTTGGTTAATTGCAGCATAAAAGCGAGGTTTGGTGAGATGACTGTTCGGAGTTTGCGCACAAATTCAAATGCCTCCTCCAGAAGCATGCGTCGCGATTTCATCAGATACGCTAAACAGACGGTTGCTGATCGGCTGATACCGGCGTAACAGTGGATTAATACACGACCACCGCATAGTTTCACAGAGTCTGTGGACAGAAATTAATCAACATGAAAATATGATTAGTATTGTTAAAATACCATATTATTATTGATGAAGAACTATATTAAACAAAATAGGTACACGTTTATGGTTAACAACGTGAAATCCTATTTGTTCCCAAATTGTTCGTCCCTGATAAAAAAAAGAGGTGTGAAATTTACTTTTAGTTTATTACCTCACTAATCAGCCGATTGATACAGTATTCTGTAATAAACGCCCCGGGCGTGATATTTTTAAAGAGGGCGTTTTATTTTCGGGATCGTTTGTCGCCATTTTATGCTTTCCATTGCAAACCACATCCAGACGGATACCGGAGTTCCCGCACGAAGAGGATCGACATCTACCAACCCGACTAAATTTGTACGGTCTATTTAAAACACAAACACCTTTTACATCTAAACTTTTGAAAGGTATGAACAAGTTGTGCACATCTTGGCCAGTTTAGGCTCGCATCGCTATCCAATTCCATCCACATTACATTTGCATGATTTTTATTTTTAAAGTGAACATTGGGTTCAAAAAAATTAAGGGGCGGGTTTATTACAGACAAGAAACGGAAACTATATGACTAATTGAGTTCTTTGATGCTGTTTAAAACATTGTTTATTAACTCCTCAACTTTCATTTATCACATCTGCTCACTATTATGATTTCTTACCTATAAACTCGGCAGCTTCGTCAAACCAAGAGAGTAGGTCGGCCTCTCCGTCTCATTCCAAATGCAATGTGCTCCTATTTGAAGGAGTGGGAAATAGTTTTCTGGCAACTTTTGGGACCACATTTTACATCAGCCGTAATCCATGAGCAATCTAAAATATCTTACGCGATGCATGGCAAACACTCCCTAAGAAGAGGTGTGGAAGAAAACTTGTACAGGGTCAGCCCTCTCGTCATTTGGTCCAGCGCTCAGTGGTCGAAATACTTGCATAGGTGATGTTGATGGTGATGAAAATAGGGAGGCGACATTTTCAGGAGGGCGGGCTGCATGTTCAGTGGCCGGGGAGGTAATGGCGGTAATGTTAACACCGGTGTCTGTGTGCTTGCTGTCTTGGTAAGGTTGGTCGAAGGGGCTTGTTTTTGACGGAGATTGGCAAATTGCCTTGAAAACTTATCAAAACCCACCTGCAAATAGAGAAACAAACGAAGAAATTTAAATTACTAAAGTACCCTAAATGTACAGTATGTGTGTATGTTTATTATACATATTAACGAAAACATGATAAATGGGTTTGAAAATGCATTCTCCCAACTCCTATAAATGTAACATTGACCTGTTGACCAGGGTGAATAATACAAAAAAAAAAGATAATATTACTATTTATTATTTGGATTTTATATTGATGCGATTTATTCATTTTTTGTATGAATAAAACAATATGAAATTTAAAATACTTAGTTAACAAACTATTTAATAAAACCATTGCGAAGCATGATTCTGATGATGGATCATTTTGATATAGTCCCAGTACATTACATCCGTGATGGATAGGCCATATCCTTTCGCTCATTTCGAACAATTACTTTCATGCGCTAAATATAGAACAAGCGGCGGGATGAGAACAAGTGCGCGTGAATTTCCTTGACTCTATTTTAGGTAAATACAAGCTCCATTTAGACACAATTTTAAGGATTAAATAATTGCTATTAGTTTTCGTGTCACTCAAAAACACAAGTAGTAGCCATATTATCTAGGTAATCGAAACACGTTTTGGGCTTTAGCGTATATTGCTATTGCTTTTATTTTGTCCATGTCCTTTCCATACAAAATGAAATGGAATGTGTTATCTTCAATATATCTTTTTAGCATATATATGGCTATCGGTATGTCAGTTTTTTGTGTGTGTTGTTACTGCTGTACATGTATCAAGATCAACCATTTCAGCAAGCTTCTCACCCTCAAGGACATACAACCAGTGGCGTAACGGGCCTGCCCGCTCTGAGGGGGCAAATTTCCCCGTCTTGGGAAATTTTCCCTCCCTCCCAGCGGGGTCAAAAGTCCAATTTTTCCCAGTCAGAGGGCTAAAAAACGGCTGATTTAGCATGAGTTTTGCAAATTTTTTCCCGGCCAAAGTCGTCAGGGCCTGGGGGGGGGGCACTGTGCCCCCTGTCCCCCGCCTGTTACGCCACTGCATACAACTGCTGTTATGATTTTGACGTAAAAGACTGAAAACGAACTCGAGTCACTGGAATATTAGGGCCTACATTTAATTCCCACTATTATTTTTTTTTATAATGGACTTTCCCGGCCTGTATCATACCATCAAAATTGTTTTAAATATACATATACGATAAAACCTAATGATGCCGTGCAGAAGCATATTTCTCGGATAATCCGCCACAAAACACCACAAATTACGCCCATTTCTCGGATAATCCGCTACAAAACACCACTCGGTTTTCGACATTCTTTTTTAATGAATTTTTGAACAAAAAAATGCATTTGATAGAAATTGTAAACAGAGGTATACGTTTTTAATCTGAAACCTCAAGGCGGCAAACCAAAAACCACTGGAAAAAATACCGGATAGACGAGGCTAGACGACAGTAAATGTTCGAACTTTGTAGAATTGACACGGCCTCCTCTTCAAAAAAAATGAAATTTGAAGAAACAATTAAAACAAAGTCGTTCAGTGGTAACGATTTTAGCCAAGGTCTCATGTTTAAAATACCAGTATACGTTTCACTGGATCGCCGCGCGCCTACTCATTCACAAATTGTATGCAGCTGGAGAGAAGGCCAGATGTATAAATTCCGGTTTGTGTTCCGGTGTGAGTAGAGATGTTGGTTATCAGCTTTCAATCAATACCAAAACATCTTCAGTCCATGGTCAAGTCCATTAACGGACAGCCGATGACCGGATAGTGTGACAGACATGACATCCCAAGCGTCCTCGGGACGTTGGATTTGTAACAATTTTTAATGCATTTTGACTGAATGGTGAGCACTTATGTCAGCTGGGTTGAAACAAATAAGGACTTAGATTAAACATTTTAAATTTTCCGAAAACACATCTCGAAAGATCAGGTCAATAAGAATAATTAAAAGTTGATTATATTTCGAGTGTGCAGCTGCCTCCGAGAAGACGCGAGTATTCAATTGGTAACATGTATGTAACTAAATGATTTTAATATACTTTTTCAAGTCATCAATTAAAATACTGACAGTAACATTTTAGCATTAGTGATTATACGGGTGATATAAGTTAAAACTGTAGTCTAAATTCGTATTCTCCATTCTATTCCGAAATCACAGCAATCTTAAATTTCTTGTAAAAAACACATTTGTAAATCTGGACATCATCCACAAACAGCCCAATAATTAACTATTCCCATGCAGCAAGATTAAGGATTTACCTCGTTATAGTAATGTATTTTTGCGATTGAAAAAAAAAAGTTATTTCTGTATTTTTCTGGAATCGCAAGTAGGCCCTAGTAAAAGATCTACAAGTTCCCTACTACCGGGAGAATGGTTCATAAATAGATGCTGACAATCCACTTCCTTGTTTATAATATTAAATGAAGGAAATTCAATTATGTCCATTAAGACAGAGAGCTCCAGTGACAAATGCACACGTTCAAACCTCCGGGCTAACTCTTATTTTATTTCACGATTAGGCCTTACTCTACTGCAACATGTATGCATGATAAAGAATCTATAAAGGAAGGAAATGCCCGCTCAGGTAGAGTTTCTAATGTGGCCTCGTCCCGCCAAGCCCATCAAATCCCAGATTTTGGTTTCACCAAAACCTTAAAAATTTTCCGAAAATTTTGATATGAGACATTTACTGTTAAGCTGTGGAACCATACGAGAATTTATGACAGTATGATGTGAACCTTATATCGGTATAAGAAAATACGAATCATGGGGCATGTACTGAGTAAGTTGGCTTATATTTCTTAGCTTTGGTTAGCTTTGTGTTTAGTTTGAATATCGTACATGTAACACTTTCTGAATTAAATATTTAAATATATGATACATCAGTCAATTATACAAAACCATAAAACAGCAACACGGCCCACATTGAAGCTCCTTGAGACAGTTCATATAGGTCAGACTCTATTATGTTCAGCTTGGTTTTATGCAAATTAAGTTATTCAATGCGCTGAACTACAAAAGTACAATGACTAATCTAAACAAAATCTATACAATACTTGTATATCCTTCAAGCTTTAAACTGCTCATCAAACAACTTATGTTCATTTAAAGTTAAAATTAAATCATGTGTATGTGTGAGTCAAATCCAGTCCATCCGAAAGTCATGTATTATTTTCATTTTTTATATAAGAGTAAAAAACACGAACATTATGCTTCATTCCGCTTTGAAGTCCCTCTTGGGGAAGTAGAGCGTTACATGTAAGGACTAAGTTGAGTTTGATTACGTCTTCCTTTTCCCGCCAAATGAAGCTGATGTGTTTCTTCCTTCAAAAACGCGCCAAAACGTGCAACAACTGGATTAGATATCCGCTAACGACGCAGGTGCATCATCAAAACAATATCTGAAGTTGATAGTGCTCAGGAGAAAAAAGTAGGTCCTATAGGACGGGGAACCACCTCCCATCTATATATTTTAAATAGACAACAAAAAATGGCTTCCACTATATTATACTATTTGTATAAAATTCTACTATACATGCATATGATTTTGTTTTTGTTAAAATACCAAAACGCATTTCAGTTTGTTTTGCTCTTCTTTTATTTATTTCTTTAAACACAATTCAAGTAGTTTTTTAAATATCTGACGAAACGAATATCAGAGCCATTGTGTGTGTTGTTTGTTCAGTTGTTAGCTGTTGTTCGACCCCTTGTTTGACGGAAACGTCATGACTTCACGTCCGTGCCCATATCGATGTCATCTGCAGGCCAAGTTTGCGGCACTAATTAATTGTGTGCATATTTGTGGCCTTGTGACTGGACGGGGTATTTCCACGTGAATGCCTTTGGGCGGAAAACTCATGGTTCCGGAATTTGTGTTCCATTTACTATTTTTGTTTTGTTTTTATTAATGATAATAAAAACAATAAAAAGAAATTAAGTGATTTATATTTTCAACCCAGAACTTATACAATAGACACTATCAATGATCCATTGTATTTGAAATTTTCAGGAATAGCTTAAAACTAAAGTGAAGGATAAGTCTGTATAATTCTCGTAAGTTATTTTTTTTTTTTCCAACTGAAAAATTGAAAAAGGAAGAAAACAGCTGATTTTTCGATTTTCTGATTTGGAAAATCACTGATAGTGCCTTAAGTTTTCTTCAGTTGTGTTGTGACAGGCTATATTTGAATAGTGCACTGTAAAAGCTACTTTCCATACAGACACATTCAAAGACAACGCTTCCTTATATCACATTTCTGCAAGGGCAGTAAATAATTCTTTCTTCATATAGGTCCCAAGTTAATAAAAGTGATATCCGCAGATTTATATGAAAAAACGACGAATTATAGTAAAGGCATACATGCCGTTAAGTGGTATCTGACACTAAAAATGGAATAAAATGAAATATTATTGTCTTTTTGACAGACGTGATAATATGTTCGATTTGACTTTTTTCTACTAAAATATGCGCAACTGATATTTAGGCAATTACATAAAATTCTTGGGTTCGTCAAACTAATTTAGCGTAATTAAAATATATGGCGCAATCTTGGGTTCACCATCATGGACCCCCACACACATTTAGTGCTAAGGTTTTGTTAAAAAAACGAACCTGTATGTATATACTAATGTTCACACTTCTAAAAACGTTTCCATTTATAATTATATCGATTTCTCCCGAACATGTACAAATACATTATCAGGTGTATCTCAGATTTGTAAACAAACAGGATGTACATTGCACACTATTTTAATTTTGAATTGAAGATGATTAAGTTAAAAATAGACAGCATTACTACAGCAGTGATAAGTGTGACGATTTGAAGATGGGTAACGCCTTGACTTCCGGTGATGCTCCAAGCATGATCAAAATCAGATTTCTGAATTCGGCAACAAGAAAAGAAATCGTCACCCGAAGTCTGAAATGTGGGTTTTTTTGGAGGCCACATCATTACTGATAAATGGAAAAATCCTAAAATTTCCAGCTTTTTGGCAATTGAATACTACAAATTATTTTAAAAAAAATAAGATTTATACATTATAGTTTTAAATCAAAATATGCAGCATCAATTAATGCTGCAATGCCTCGACGGTGGCGATAATATCATTATTTGTGATACCTGACATTTTGTATAGCGACAGCTGGTTTCATCAGTGGCGTTGAGGCTATACTTTATCGTGATCAAATTGTATACTCTTTGTTGGACCTCGCACGTGCATTTTTCCATGGTGTATGTGATCATAGTTGACTCATTCTATTCTATTCAATTTTATGATATCATAAAAGTTAATGGAACTGTATATGCAAGCTGGTGTATTTGAAAAGGAAATGTGTATGGATATTTTACATCGAAAAGTATAAAAAAAAGTACTTTAGCTGCTGTCTTTCATATAGACATGATGTCCTCAAAATCATAACAACATTATTATAATAACATTAATACATTAAATGTATCCATACGACACAAAGCATACCAGGAGACAGGTCTATCGAATAATTGCCTTATTAACAGCAGATACATCAATACGACACGTCTCAAAAGCGGACTTAAAGACACGACTTTTAAACTCATAATAAAGGATAAAAACCCTTCTTTTTATACAAATATGCACTCAGAATATGGTTCTGTACTATAAAAAGCTCTGAGGAACCCTTTGGTCGTTTGAAGAACAATTGTACACAGGCTCGTGCGCACAAACAAAACAGCAAGCAAAACATTAAAATTGGGAATTTTGAAACAAAAATGGTAGTTGTACAGTGCGAGTCCTATATATCAATATCATTTCATCAACGCTCTGAACGATTCACTCTCAAACTAATTCCGTGGCATATAAATCACATCCGCGTTTTAAAACAATGCTTGTTATTCAGTTGGTTGGGTGATTAAGTAATTCGTCATCTTCATTATATTCATAATGAAGTATGTACACAGAGTTAAGGTAATTGAATGGGGGAAGCTAAGAAAATGTGTTCATTCATTTTATTTGTGGAGAAGAAACAAGAAATTTATTTACAATATAAAAACCGAAGTGCTTCTATCGATAGGGTGCAAATTCGTAGGCGGGCGTCGCATAATCGCAATAAGGTCAAGATAATATGCAATGTGAAATACATAAATATAATATAAAAGTGGTGTGCCCATGCGCAATTATATGATAATAAAACATGGAAAGATGTTTTTTAACTCCATAATTTGTTCTTGTTTTGTTTGTATACATGTTTTGCTTTCACTTTTGTCTCCGCTTCTTTCACAGTTTACAATAGAACTGGCGTCAATTTATGACTGTATATGGGATGATTAAAATGCAGGCCGTTAAAAAGGAGGAAAATACGGAAAAACGCAGGGAAGGAAAGAGGGGAAAGAGAGATGAACGTCAGAATTATGTATCACATATTGAAAGATGTTATCCAAACCATGCGAGTCGAATTTGATGCAACATGATAACAATATGCAATGCGTTGTATTCTTTTTATCCTAGATTTTGTTTTTCATTTCCCACCAAAACCAGCAGTAAAAGAATTAGGTTTGTGGAATGTTGACCGGTGTTTTAATGTTTTAAAAAAGAAGATTTCATTGAAATAATATAAGGCCCCTAATATGAAAGCTAGCCAGCTTTTGCTCTCGAACTGCTATGAGGTAACACGTTTTATGAAGACAAAATTGCATGAGCTTGCAATATCGCCTTATTTCCATAAAGCAGATGAGCCAGAAATAACACGCCTCTCACATAAATTAAATTGAACACTTCCGGTGTTCTTCCGCTTCGGTTAATTGCGGCATTCCATATAGTCCACACAATAACCATTTCTTGCTGCAGATCATTACAACACCCGACTTTTATGTTTTCAAAGTGTTGTTTACATCTTTTTCAATCCATTTATAATTCCATTCTGATTTTTTCGACAATTATTTTCCTTTCTCCCATATTTCTGAGTAAGCAGTAAACACCCATATACATCGTTATAGAAGCCGTATAAAACGCTCGTCTTCACTTCGTAAACATGTTTATAGCCTAAACACATTTCAACTCACGTCACGGTTAAATTAATTGCTAATTATATATGTGTTGTGTTTGTTTCCTTAATTGTTATGCTAAGCATCATGTGCTGCAGCGGGGAACTCCATGCCATGGCTACTAGTAAACAACTTGTTTTTCTACACAATTAGTAAATTAGTCCTATGCTCAATTTGTTAAATTATTTGTTCTTATTCAAACTCCTTGTATTAGGCCTATTTATATCAGTGAATAACAATGTACTACGTGTACCGGTATATACAGGATTTGAGTGGTAATTACTGTTTGCTTCATTAGTGTATATTGTATATATTCCATTTATGCTTGATGAAGCAAAAAGTTACAACCGCTCACCAAGAAACTAACACGGACATTCTTATGCTCTTCATAGAAATTGCTTAAAATTTTAGTGTATTCTGCTCAAAATCTCATTTGAAATAATAAAACACACGCACAAGATTATATGTCCAGTCTTTATATTTGTTTGATTTGAGCTATTGAAGTGATGTGTTTAAAGCGTCTTTGGCCACATTTGGTTTCACAACATATACGTAAATGTGTATATATGTGATATCACCCGGGGGAAAGTTATATACCCCGAATTAGCCTTTAGCTAAACATTAACGTCTATAATTCACCTGCGGAATTTTGAAATTTACCGGTGTACGATATTAAAAATTTCGTGAATTAAAGGCACGTGTTGTGAAAGTCATCGCAGAGAATTCCCAATTATATTGCACTGGTATTGCACACACCTCCCCATCATCATATAAACCGATACTAGTGGGGCCAATGAGGTCTTCTTAGTGCATTCTGTACCTAAAATGAACATCGAAAATAATCATCTTGGGATTCCACAGTTTGATCACTTTCAATATTGAATAGTTTGTGAACATGCCTGACGAAATTAAAACATATCCACATTTATTAATTGTGCATGTCTATCAGGCAACTTATTTATTTAATGACTCCTAAACGGTGCTGGGTGTGTGTTAAACTTACGTTACGTCCAAAAATAAACATTTGTGTGTACAAGTGTGAGTATTCTCTTCAAACAAAAACAGTTACACTTTACGGTGACGTTTCCTCAGGCATAAATTAATTACTGGGAGATTGAATAGAGGCCCTCATCATGCAAATGTGTTAACTGTATTGCAGACATGTGCCTCTCTTCTCTCTCTCTCTTCATCAATGACAGGAATGATGAAATTGAGTTTTGGGTTCAAAAACAAACCAAGTTGTTTTGCGACTTGGGCGCCAACTTTTTAAAAGCATTTAAGGGGGGGTATGGGGTCTGAATATGATAAAAAATTGTTCAATCCAGAAAAGAGATATGCAATGGTAAATTGGGAGACTGTATCTACAAAATGCTTTTTATTCGATCGCAAGCGACATCCGGTTCCCGAAATATGGCTGATCAAAGTAGTAGTGTAGTGTACGCGAAATTGCAAAAATGCTCATCTCCTTATTTATCATGTGAAAAATTTTAAAGGGGTTATATTTAAGATATTTTAAAAGATATATTTATAAACTATAAAAACAATTCATTTGGGCTAGTTGAAGTAATAAACTACTTATATTATCCTTTCCATAATTTAAAGTTATGAAATGTGCCACTGGGTAAGTGATTTTTAGTATTTTATTGTTTTCTCACCCTGCGAATTTACGAAAAATATTTTAAAAATTAATTACAGACAATGGATGCACCATTTCGATTGATTCTTGCATTAATAATTTGATAATTCAGTATACAATGAAATTTAAAAAAATAATTCCATATTTCACATCAAAAAGCGCCTCAATTTCGTCTAAATGTTTCGAGGCCTATAACTATTTGTTAAAATACGCAAACATTCCAAAACTGAGAACGAACCGTAACAGAAAACGCTGAAGCTATGAACATGAAATTTAGGCACACATATTAAGCACATATAGGCCGAGTGAACCATGAAGGCCGATTTTCAAAATTGTGTTCCAATTAAATTATTGCCATGAAATTATGCGATGGGTCGATTGCCGGTTGCATGGCAACGGTATTACAAAATCCGGGTTCATGGTTCACTCCGTACTTACCTCCTGCATATGCACCCAAGTTTCGTCCCAGTCGATGTTAGTTATTAGTTTACATTGTTCTAGTGTTTAGCCAATCAGAGCCTTACGGGGTTACCATGCAACCAGAGCAAAAAATTTTCCATGGAAATTTTAAAACTTTGTGACAGGGGCTACAATATGATCTATAAACATGGTATATACCATATTTAGAAAAACATAAGAAAAATTCATTTTCAAAGTTCACTGCTCAGACCCCATAACCCCCCCCCCCTTAAATTGAATTGCATTTTTTTTCTTTGATCAATTAGTATGGTTGGTATTTATAAAAAATATGCTAAAGATTTTTTTAAAATGCACTTTTTTCAAAAAAAGGTGATCACAAATAGTTTTGTAAAACATGATTTGCAAAATATGTGTTCTAGATAATCAATGGGATATATTACCTACCGAGTACTGGAAAAGCTTGGCTTATTTTTTTTTTTGAATGTTATTTAGGCTTCTTTTTTTGCATTAACCACAAACCTAGAAATCCCTTTATCTTAAGCAAAGTTGCAGGCCTTTAAAAGGGAAACATTTCTGACGTTTTCTATGTTAAAAATTCATTACAATTTACATTCCTGATCTGGCCGCATGCGCTGACGCTCTCCGTCGCATTAACACCACTACACACATACACACACATATAATACATAATAAGAGATTAATAAGTAATTTTATATGACACGTATAATTATACAATTTACAAAACGATACAATTAAATACGGTACTATCAACAGCCTTTGGGCTTTAATTTGTGGTACCTCTATTTAATATATATCATGGGAATATTAATTTCCTCTGATAATATAATAGTAAACATACAATATCTTACCGTCAAAACACACACTTCTGTTTGTATATGACTGACAGGTTCGTCTAGGAGTGTTTCCAATACAGTGTTTTGTAGGTCGCCTTCTCGCCCCGTCAATTCCAAAGAATTTTCATCGTAACAACCCAAGCGGGACCCCAGACAAACAACTCCCACTCCGTGTCTCGGGCACGTACGGATATATGTCGCGGCATGGGGCCCTTAGATCTACGCCGTAAAATTCGCGGGAAGTGTATGTTGTGCGACCCTTTGATGTGATTGGCATTGTAGGCAATAAATGGACGACAGTCGATGATCAAAATACGCCTATTTTCATCATTGCATAGAGCCAGCTTGAGTTCGGCTGTTGACATTCGTCTCACTTGAACTAGCACCGTCATTTTCTACTGTGTTATTGTTAATTTTAAAGAATATTTGTCACAACACTCCTATAAAACACGCATTGCACGTATCGTATTCAATGCCAACGCTGAAAATACCACTTCACTTTATGTACACCCGATAGGGTTGAACACCTGTGTTGATGAATGAACACACAATGAGTGAATGAACCACAACGAACTGGCCCATGATTGGTCATATAATTATCATAATCTAATTATGGTAAGTGACGAAAAACGCGTTTTGGAGTAATGGCCAATCGCACGCCACAAATACACACGAAGCAAATATCTGGTAGTGCAGTCTCTTTATCAGGGATGTGTTCACTTAGCACGTAAATGGGTACGCTTTTAAAATTACTCGACAACCCTGCCGTTTGCACGAGTTATATTATGACGGCGGAATATATCGTCATTGGTGAAGCGGCTTTACCATTCATAAATTTACTCTATGCACACAATACATATAATAGCAGGATTGGTACGCATAAAATAAATTAGTTTTATCGCCCGGTTAGACTGAAGGCACATTTGACACATTTGACAACACCGGATTTTTAGAGTTACTCTCCGAGTGTGACTTGTCAACTCTGAATTGGTTGTTTGACCAATTCATAAGGATGCAAATAGATTGATCAATTGAATGGGTGTATGAGTGAATAAAGATTGCTATGAACACCGATATGAACATGGATTCATTCGTGAAATCTATAATTAAAAAGTATCAATGCATCATTAATATCCGTTCATATTCCCTGTCTCATTAAATATTTATGAATCTTTGTCAATGTACTGCAAATTATTTGTCATACAGTTTTCTTTGACATGGAAGCATGTCATCAAAAATATCAGTGTTGCCAATTTTGCGTTAAATCGGTCCAACCGTTTGGATAGTAGAAGCAATTGACCCATGTTAAAGTAGAATTCCCCTAGTACATTTTTTTTTCAAGGCCAAAATTTGTATTTTATTTAAATATTGAGCTTGGAATATACCTTTCTTTTGCTTCAAAATTGGTAAAAATCGGCCATTCCTTCGCAAAGTATTTTTGTTCGTCAAAGTCAGCGGCAAGGTTATGAATATCTAATATGTATTTCCTTTATTTTTAATTCTTTTGAATTGTATTGTTTTGTGTTGACATTTTGAGGTAGGCCCTAGCATTTTACCATTTAATATGATTTCTGTATTATTATTTTATTTAATATGCTAAATACTTTAACTAAAGTGCAATCTTCATTTTATGATAATGAACTTAATTGGCTAATTAATTATTGTTAATTAATTAGACATTTTTTAAAGGACCAAACTTTAAAGGCGATATCTCAAAATGGTGATTTTGGCGAGATACCGGTGCTTGAAACATGATTTCTCAAAAAGTATAATAAGAATAGGTACCGCCTTCAAATTTTCACTGAAGCTTGCCCTTTAGATAAGCTTCAAATTAAGCTAAAAGCTTTGTTCTCATAGTCTGAGAACATGCTTGTTGCTAAGGAAATAACGACCAATTTATGAAAATCTGAATTTGACCTTTGACCTCTGACTACTCCCACTAAATGTCATGCAATTAACTTCTCTGTAGTTCATACTGAAGTTCTGTCTTATTTACCACGGCAACGGGTCACGTGACTAGGATTTTTATAATTGCTTTTGAAAGAGAAATGTTCAAGGGTTATATTCAAACTGATAATATGTAAGTACTTATATAGATAAAGTAAATATTCCAGGGCAGCTGAACGGGGGGGGGGGGGGGTCCACCTTAAAGGCTTACTCAGAGATTTCGCAATATTAAATTTTCCGTGCATTAATTAAAGAGTCAACTAGAACTAAAATAGTCACATAAAATGATTAATTCCAAAGTTTGAGATGAATCGTATTTTTTTTTTCATTTTGATGCAATAAATATCTATATTATAATTTTCTTGTCAAAAAATTCAAACTGGTTTGAATACTATTGTTGTTGATTGGTACCAATGATTTTTCTCTTTCACCTTCTGAAACCGTTGGCACCCAGAAAAAGCAAAAAGGCTGCTGCTAAGATCGCTCTTGGGAAAATGAAGTTAGTTTTAATGATAACACAAAATCTTGGGGTTTGTTTTTGATCAGAAGCTGCCAGTGGAGTAGCCAGCCGGCGCGGGGGGGGTTGGGGGCGTCAGACCAGCGTATCCGTGGGCGGATTCGGATAATTTATTGACACTTTTGTTTCCAGAAAAGATGGCCAATCCAAGATCTCGTCTCATGTAGAACCACCGTGGTGATGTAAAGGCATTAGCAGCGATAATTGCGAGAGAATCGAAAAAAATAAATGTGGAATGCCAATTTTTGAACTTATAAATCAGGAATACGTGTGTAAATTCCATATAATTGCTGTAAATTAGAAACAAACAATCATATAGTCCAAAATGAAATATTTAAGGAAAGTTGTCATTACAAGTCTCTGTAAATAGACAAACAGCGATGGATCGAAAACATGACACTAAATAGCTGACTGTGGGTTATAATGGTACAGAATAAACAAAGATCAATAATATGTGTTTGAGGAAAAACTGTATTGATCATGGTGACACAAATCATCGCTTAAAACTTGGTATATCACTGGGAAAACTTTTTATCTCAAGTCGGATTTTGATATGCACATATAAAAGTTACAGAATCAGATGTGAAAGATATTACAAATCCGATTTTACACATTCCAACCCCTCAATGGCAGCCTAGGCTGGGGTGCATCCTGCTTGAATTCATCCAACTGTGCGATTAAGTGTAGCTTTGAATTATACTAATCAAGCGTTGGTACAGGACGTACAAAAGATTGGTGTTAGGTTTTGGGTTGGAGGCCCCCAGTAATGGCGGATCAATTTGACCATCATTTGGCTGGTCGGATTTGGTCTCTCCGCCGGGTCTTAATACGCGGATTTTCAAGCCAACCACTTGCAGTTATGTTCGTATATCCATGTCAGTAAAAAACTACCAAAATATGAATGTTGATGACTTTTTCGATGTTCCTGCTTAGAAATAGTGCTTATCCTTTTTGAAAGGTGCAACGAGAGATTTTGAGGCACCCAGGCGGGGGGGGATATTGTGTCATAATAGTAATTCATATAGAAATGACACTCAATCGATATTTACCTTGTATTTGGCTACAGAAATGTCTTAAAAGAGAGAAAACAGGTGGATTGTTGATTTGTCATCATAAACATTAGGCTGAATTTGTATTGCTCCTATATGAAATTAGAAATTGCATATTTGTGTACCATTAAGAAACATTTCTCAGCTTAATCTTTAGATGGGAATATGTTTGATGAAAGCTTCATCAGAGCAAAATTTTTAGTACTTCGGCTTTTTTTAGGAACCTATCATGCCTTAGATGATGGAATCTTATTGTGCACCTTTAACTCTAGTCTTCGCAAACCAATGTAGAAGGAGGCAAAAAAGACTTGTATAACGCCAAAGAAAAGTGGGAATCCCGGAGATTGGGAAGTATTTGTCGAAGAAAGGTAGGAAGACTCTTACTACGTGACCAGATAACAG
Organism: Ophioderma brevispina; assembly: GCA_023653785.1. Classification (NCBI taxonomy): domain Eukaryota; kingdom Metazoa; phylum Echinodermata; class Ophiuroidea; order Amphilepidida; family Ophiodermatidae; genus Ophioderma; species Ophioderma brevispina. The sequence goes on from JAMKCH010018022.1 coordinate 102,638, forward strand.
AATGCATACCTTGTGACATCCTGGAAAGAGCAGTCGAAGGGCCATTTTGGTCGTACATCAAAAATCTTTCGTACTGAACCATAGGATAGGGAATTGGTGACATGCATAGTTCCGGAATAGGATCATCAGTGAAAGGAGAGAAAAGGCTTACCGTTTGAATCAACAATTTTCCAGTGTGTTTACAAAGGAGGGCGATGGGGGAATTACCCTCACTTGGCGGATCGCTCCCAGAATTCATAAACTGCAATCACTAACGAGGGGATTTAAGATGTGTCAGCAGTTGGGCAGCGTGCTGACAGCCCCCCCCTAAAATATGGCTCTAGGGCCCTGCTCAGACACCTAGTCTCACTAGTGCTACATTGAGTCGCATTTGCGAAGCTAAAGGGCACTACACCTTAAGCTGCTGAACAGGGGCCCTTTCCTTAAATCCGCCATGGTCGCTGACGACGGTACCCCCATGGTTTTTTTCAAATGGGCACTCAGGACCAGAGCTTCACCTCCTGAGAGACCTCATCCTCCTCGTCGACACGGGTGAAGTACCGACCTAGTGGAAAGAGGCCAATACAGCCCTCTTTAAGAAAGGTAGCAGGGCAGATGCCAGCAATTACCGTCCAGTTAGTCTGACAGTCGTAGCTTGCAAAATCCTTGAACATATGGATACTATAGTAAATGAAGCAATTGGCAAGATTTAACGTCCGCACAGATCATCAACACGGGTTCAGAACAAAACCGCTCCACTTGAAAAGCAATCATCCTCAACAAACCATGACAATAGCAAAAGAATCAACTAAAAATCGGAAGTTGTGTTGCATATAGACTTCTCTAAAGCCTTTGATAAGTTACCCATCGTAGACTACATTCATTTAAATTTGATTATTTATGGTATCACTGCAGGATCAGGATCCACTATTGAAGTGGATAAAAATTTTTTTACTGGCGTACACAAAAGTGTCTTGGTTGACCGGAATGGCTCAGCTCCTCGCCAGTTTTCAGGTGTACCTAAGGCAAGTCACTGGACAACTGTTATTTTTATCTCTACCTCAACGACTTGGCCAGAAAAGAAAAATTACAATCAACTGCCGCGTGCCGATATAACGCCTACTTTACACTCCCATTGATAAAGACGGAAACTCCAGTGTGCTTCAAGACGATCTTCAACCAACTGAAGAAATGGCAGGACGACTGGCTAATGCAATTTAATCCCAGCAAAAGTGGCAAATATTGTCCATTGCAACCAGGACCCAACAAAAATGCATAGTTACAAGTTTTGCGGTCACAACTTGAAAGGTGACGTTCTCACACTTATCTGGAGTGGAAATCACCAACAACTGGTCTTGTGGTATACAGCTAGTGTACTTATAAACAAAAAACCCAGAGGGTATGGGTGTCCTCAACAAAGAAGCCCTTGCTGACTATAGATGTATAGCGTCAGGGGAAAAGTTACAACTTATCGGCTTATACAGGCCACATCGTTCCTTGCTGGAATATGCTTCGTCCGCCTGGGAACCTCAGAGAATGTACAACAGCCAATGCTTTGGAAGGTTCAAGCTCCAGCAGCTCGTTTTTGTAATAAAAGACTGCACTCGTGTAATATCTTCCTGTATTTGGCTACAGAAAATGTCTTAAAAGAGAAAAAAGAGGTGATTTTTGATGTGTCTATAATAACATTGGCTGATTTGTATTTTGCTCCTATATGAAATTAGAATTTCATTATTTTTTTTACCAAAGTTTTTTTTTTTTTTTTTTTTTTTTTTTTTTTTAATATTTTTGATGAAAGCTTTTACTCAGAGCAAAAATTAGTACTTTCGATTTTTTTTAAGGACACCTATCAGCCTATATGTGGGAATCCTCTTGTTGCACCTTACTCATCTTCGCAAACAATGTAGAAGGAAAAAGAACTTGTATAAAGCAAAGGAAAAGTGGGAAACCGTAAGATTGGGAGTATTTGTCCGAAGAAAGGCTTCGTAAAGACTCTACTCAGTACCATATCCCAGAATGAATACCTTGTGACATCCTTGAAAGAGCATCTAAGGCATTTTGGTCGTACATCAAAAATCTTCGTAGCGGCACATAGGATAGGGATTGCTGACCTCATAGTTCGATCGGATCATCATGACAGAGAGAACAGGCTACCGTTTTTTGAATCAACAATTTTTCCAGTTGTTGTTACAAAGGAGGCGATGGTAATTACCGCCTCACTGGCAATCGCTCCCAGACATTCATAAACTGCCCCATCACTAACGAGGGGATTTAAGATCAGCCTTGTCAGGCAGCTGCGACAGCCCCCCCCCGCCCCCCCCCTAAATTTGCTCTCAGGGCCGCTCTCAAGACACCCCTATCCTCACTAAAAGTTTGGTGGGGGGGGGGCGACATTGCGTCGCTTTGCGACGCCTAAAGGGCCCCACCTTAAGTGCTGACAGGGCCCTTTTCCTTAAATCGCCACTGGCCCTGACGAGGTACCGCGCCATGGTTTTGTTCAAAATGGGCACTACCAGACCAGCTTCACCAATCCCGGGGGGGGAATGGGAAGACCTCTATCAATCCTCAGTCGACACGGGTGAAGTACTCGACCTAGTGGGGAAAGAGGCCAATAGCCCTCTTTAAGAAAGGTAGCAGGGCAGATGCCAGCAATTACCGTCCAGTTTCGGTGACAGTCCGTACTGTTGCAAAATCCTTGAACATATGATACTATAGTCATATGAAGCACTTGGAAAGATTTAACGTCCGCACAGATCTCAACACGGGTTCAGAACAAAACGCTCCACTGAAACGCAACTCATCCTCACAAACATGACCTAGCCAATAAACTCAACTCAAAAATCGGAAGTTGATGTTGCCAACTAGACTTCTCATAAAGCCTTGTGATAAGGTTCCCCATCGTAGACTCATTCATGAGAAGTCTTTGATATTATGGTCTCACTGCAGGATCACTAATGGAAGTGGAATAAAAAATTTTCTTACTGGTCGTACACAACGTGTCTTGGTTGACGGACAGTCGTCAGCTCCATCCCCAGTACTTTCAGGTGTACCTCAAGGCAATGTCACTGGAAACTGTTTTTTATATACATCAACGACTTGCCAGAAAATTACAATCAACATGTCGCTTGCCGATAACTGCTTGACTTTACACTCCCCATTGATAAAGATGGAGACTCCAGTGTGCTTCAAGAAGATCTTCAACCACTGGAGAAATGGCGGGACGACTGGCTAAGGCCAATTTAATCGTAGCAAGTGCGCAACATTGTCCATTGCAACCAGGGACACCAACAAACTGCATAGTTACAAGTTTTGCGGTTCAAATTAAAGTGTGACGTCTCACCCTTATCTGGAGTGGAAATCACAACAATTGTCTTGTTGATCAGACTAGTTCTTACGATTAAAACAAAAAAGCCCAGAGGGCTATGGGTGGTCCTCAAAAGAAGCTTGCTGACATAGAGTATAGTCAGAGAGGTAAAAGTTAAACGTAATCGCTTATACCAGGCCACAATTGCTTCCTTGCTGGAATATGCTCGTCTTAGCCTGGGACCCTCAAGAGAAATGTACATCAATGCTTTGGAAGAGGTTCAAGCTCCAGAGACGTTTTTGTATAAAAGATGCCAATCGTGAACCTGGAACTGTAACATCTGAGTCTGCATTGGGATGGCAGTCGTTGTCCACCAGACGGAAAATAGTTAGAATGCTATGTTTTACAAGTTGGTGAACGGTTTGGTAGACATAGACCAAAAAAAAAACTAGTTCCAGATGCAACCAGACAAACCAGAGGGCATGCGAACTGGGCTAAAATATCAGGAGATGAGAGTAGCCTTGTTCAAGGCGCTCTCACAACTTCATTCATTGGTTCACAGTCTGATACAAATTAAGATTTTTTGAAAAAATGTTGTACACACATTAAAAAGGTATGGGAATATTAATAATTAATGCCTGTTACACTAGTAGCTCTGAACAGTTTCAAAGGAGGATTTTACCACCGAGTCCTTATGATAGGAAACAGGCTCTGGGGAGCATGTAGAGTACACTGACAGGTCGTCTGAATTTGGTCTATTGAGTGTTGATGATTTATTTAAATTTAAGCGTTGCCATTTTGTTTCAAGTGCTTAAATAATTCGGGCCTGGCTATTGAGGCAAGTGCTGGTTATGATAAAGTAAACGACCCTACTGAAAAACCTATGAGCTATACTGAGCATATAGGACAGAAATTCAGGGGTACCAAAAAGACCACCAACCCAGACCCGGAACCAGACCACCATGTGAATTGCACGCACTAAAGAACGGTTGCTTGATCGTTGTTGGAGCTGCTAAGGAGGGGAATGAAGATTTTGAGCGTTGAGACAATTGATACTGATAAAGGAATTTAAACATGTGTTACATTCTGATATCAAGACCTCATATGATGAGACTAGTTCAAAAACTGAAACGATAGTGAGGCAGCAACAATTGTAGATGATTATGCACTCACACATAATTATCTATACTCGGCAAAGTCAAATTTCCACAGGAACCGTGGCGAATAAGCCATCCTCACCTACACAAAGTGGGGGAAAAATCAAAATCCGATGCTAGTTCAACAATCTAGTGGAAAATCAAGTTCAGGGCGTGCTCTAAGTCTGGACATTCACTACCAACTTGTACTTATGGCAAAAAAGAAAGGGCCACCTTGTTCCACAATGTTGGAAACGTACATGGAAAACCTAAAGCATGCATAGTACCAGAAAGCCTACCTAAGAAAAGGCCCAAATAAAACATGGGCAAAACAAGGGCGGGAAGTGAGTGGGAATTCAAACGTTTTGTCATACAAGGACATGTCTCACTAATGAAATAACCCGCAACCCATACTATAGGTGCTTGTGATCGTACATGTTTTGGTGCTCAAACTTTAATCTAGTCGATGCGCTACCCTTTTCGAAAATCATCCACACAGACTGGATTACGATAAAGGGTGGATGAGTTTCCAAAAGGGCACTCCAATCATAGTAAACTTGAAATCAGACCTAGTTTCAGAAACAGTAACTCTAGGGGTTAGGCCTAAATTGCCAATCGCCGGTGTGTCCATGCTACTAGCTGGAGTTAAGTAATACCAGATCCAATTGTGTCCACAAAGCCTTGTGTCAAAGATGACAATGAAGAGGAAAATAATCTTTTCCCTGCTTGTGCCATTACAAGGGCTATGAGTAAACAAATCTCTCAAGAAGAGATCAGTGATGTAGTTGAAACTACAGACAAACAAAACCACCAAAAGAAACCAAAAGAAAAGACTGAACTCTTTCTAAATTTGGATGATACATTTTCTCACGTCTTGATGACAATTCAGTATTAGAGATTGTAATTCTGATCCGATCACGAAAAACAAGTTGATCGAGGAGCAAAGAAAAGATCAAAAACTCACTGAATTTATTGAAAGGTCATTACCCAAACAGGAAGCTCAAAAAGTTCCTGTGTGCTTCTATGAAGAAAATGGCATTTTGATGAGAAAATATAGACCTCCAGATGTTTCGGCTGAAGATGACTGGAGAGTTGTACATCAAATAGTTGTACCTCAAATTTATCAGAAAGAGGTAATCAGTCTTGCACATGATAACCCAATGGCTGGACACTTGGGGATTAGTAAGACTCATGATAGAATTTTGAATCATTTTTGGTGGCCCACATTCAGGAAAGATAACTGGGTATTGCAAATCATGTCGTACATGTCAGGTAATAGGAAAGCCAAATCAGAAAATCCCACCAGTTCCGCTGAAACCAATTCCAGCATTTGAGGAGCCATTCAGTAGAATTATTATTGATTGTGTAAGCCCTTTGCCAAAAACAGAGTCAGGAAACCAGTATTTGTTGACTAATGTGTGCATCAGCCCACTTTCCAGAAGCAATACCACTGAGAAATATCAAAGCACACAATTTTGAAAGCACTAACTAAGTTCTTTACACTAGTTGGCCTACCTAAGTCAATCCAATCAGATCAAGGTTCTAATTTCATGTCCGGACTATTTCAGCAAGTTATGCATGAATCAGGGATTTCACAGTACAAATCTTCTGCATACCATGCCGAGTCCCAGGGGGCACTGGAAAAGTTTCACCAAACGCTCAAGAATATGATGAAAACCTTTTGTTCAGAATATCTAAAGGATTGGGATGAGGGAGTACATCTCCTATTGTTTGCTGCTAGGGAAGCGGTGCAAGAATCACTAGGATTTAGCCCGTTCGAATTAGTGTTTGGACATCAAGTCAGAGGACCGTTACAACTTGTCAAAGAAAAGTGGTTACAAAACTGACAGTGAATTGATTGATTGATTTTATTCCGTTATTATCGACAATATTTAAAACAGGCTTACAGTATGAGATAAAAGACAAGAGCAATGTACAAATTAAAAAATAATATAACAATAAAATTACACAATCAGATAAAAAGAAAACATGTTGATAAAAACAAGGATAGCTCATGAAAGCCAGCAAAATGCATAACTTATTTCCAATGAGGTCCTTTGGTTTCAGACAATAATTAAATGATGGATTAAAGCAGGCAAAAAGGACTGGAACCCGCAGGAGCGAGCAAAAGACACAAAAAGTTAGAAGGGAATAAATTGCACACAAAGGATCTCATTGAAAATTGCCAGTTGCAATTGAATCTCTTAGACTAAAATAGACTATATATCTGGATTTAAGTCAAGACTGACAAGGGCATGTGAAATTGCAAGAGAAAATTTGAAAGACAGCAAGGTCAAAATGAAACATTGGTATGATAAAAAGGCCAGGGAGAGAGTGTTTGAAAAAGGGATAAAGTTTTGGCATTATTTCCAATTCTTGGACATCCATTACAAGCCAGATACAGTGGTCCATATGAGGTTGAATCCAAGGTCTGTGATGTAAATTATGTTGTCAAAACGCCAGGTAGGCGCAAACAAAGACAATTGTGTCACATTAATATGCCATGCTGAAAAGTATGTTGATTGGGGTGAAACCAGCACTTCCAAATCAGTTGCCATCACAATTTCAGACCAAGGTGAGGATGATGTAAACAAAGAGGAAATACCTGATATTTCAGAAAAACACAAAACAGCTCATAACATGCCTACTGGTTGTCAACCCAAACTTACAAATTCTGATGTGCTCACCAATTTGAAAACAAAAATAGGTCACCTGGCCAATCAAAACAGGATGAACTTACCAATTTGATTGACAAGTTTGGTCATTTGTTTTCGGATGTTCCAACCAAAACAAATGTGGTACATCATGACATTGATGTGGATGATGCAACTCCTATCAAACAACACCCATATAGGTTGAACACAGACAAAAACCAAAATCTTGAACACTTGAAAGAAGAGGTAGACTATATGTTACAGAACAATATAATTGAACCCAGCCACAGCGATTGGTCGTCACCGTGTGTAATGGTACCAAAACCTGATGGGTCATATCGCGTGCACGTGCCAAGATTTTAGGGCTACAAATCTAAAATCAAAGACAGATTCGTATCCAATACCAAGAATTGATGACTGTATTGATAGGATTGGACATGTCAAATTTGTTAGCAAGTTTGATTTATTAAAGGGATACTGGCAAGTTCCACTGACAGAAAGAGCAAAAAAAAAAAAAAATCGGCGTTTGTAACACCAGATGGATTGTACCAGTACAAGATGATGCCCTTTGGCTTGAAAAATGCTCCCGCTACGTTCCAAAGATTGGTAAACAAGGTGATTGCTGAGGTAGATGGTTGTGAAGGATACATAGATGATTTGGTATTGTACTCTGAGACATGGGAAGACCACATGAAACAAATGCAGAAATTGTTTGAACAACTGTCCAAAGCCAATTTAACTGTCAATTCAGACTATTTAGCAAAGAGTGATTTTTGTTGAGCCACAGCCACATATCTAGGCCACATTGTGGGCCAAGGGCAGGTAAAACCCATCCAAGCCAAAGTAGCGATAGACCAGTTTCCATCACCTACCAACAAAAAAGACCGATGAGAGTTCTGGGTATGGCAGGATATTCGGCTTATAGAATACTGTCCTAATTTTTTCTGTTATTTTTGGCATCATCTCATTGTCATGACGCAGCCTGCTCAAGAAGAATACGCACATTTGTTTGGTCTGATGCATGCCAAGAAGCGTTTGACAAATTAAAGGCCATATGAGCTCGCCAGTTCTTGACAGCACCTGATTTAACACATTTCAAGTTGATTGTAGATGCTTAGTGATTGCTGTGCGGTGCAGTAACTCGCACAAGAGGTGAACACAAGGTTGAACATCCAATTTGCTACTTTTGTTCCAAAAAGTTCAATACGCATCAGCAAACTACTCAAAACCATTGAAAAAGAGTGTTTAGCCTTGTCGCTAGCCTTACAAGCTCTTACAAACCCTTTGAAGTTACTTGAGCTCACTCAAATCAGCCTCCAAACACCCATAACTTGTGTGTACTGACCACAATCCACTCACCTTTCCCTTTCTCCCAAAATGAGAAACAATAATCAGCGAACTGCTAAATGAGTTTAACCCTGCAAGGGTACAACTTGGACATGCCAATATAACGTTCAGATAAGTGTAGTCATGCAACACCTATCATACCATTGACGAAAGAGGATTTAGGTATTTTCCTCATTTTTACCATTAACCAAAAAACCCAAAACCACCGGCTAACGATAACATTTTAGTCTTGATTGTATTCACCTCTAAATTCCAGTCTTTGCAATAACTTGGAGTGAATCAAGTGCTATTTGTAAATCCTTTTCACTTCAGTCATAAATTGTAGCCCGATCATCTGCATACAATAGAAGGGCCTACATAAAGCCCCACCACGTTTTGATATCATCATTGCTGAATTTTCTATTTATACTTACCTGTTCAAAAAGTCCAGTCACCTGACACACCATTTTTCTTGAACGACATTTCGAGATCATTTAGGTAAAATTGCAAAATAGGAGTGGGGATAAATTTTCCCCCTTGCTAACACCAAGAAATTACACGAGAAAAATGGACTCCGGTCGTTTATAGCTTAACACATGAGTTTGCATTTTGTACAATATGTCTAACTCTTAATATTTTACCATTAATACAATTTGATATTAATTTTAACCAGAGGGTGTTTCACCATGCGAACGCTTTTTGTAATCTACCAAAAAAGCGCAAGACTCTTTTTTTTTATTTGACAGGGAACCAGGCAGTGCATGATCACTGTGATATTCTGCAATCATCAAAGTTTTGCTGAACATATGCAGGGAGCTTGGCAATGTTGTGGCTGTGATTACTCCGATTTTATCCGGGATTTTATCCAGCTCCCATGGAAAAAAAAATTCGGTTCACCTCATGAAAAATCCAAAAGTTCAAAAACTGCAAGACAGATGGAAATAACCTTTACCGTTATCGATTGTCCAATCAGGGTCCCATGTGGTCACTTGGCCACTGTAGACGTTTCAAACAGAGTAAAATGTATCTAGTTATCAGATATCGCGATGCCATTATATAAAACAATATATTAAATTACATTTGTTTTCCATCCTTCAATAGTTAAAGCAAAAATAGTTATCGTTAAATTTAATCAAGATTCCGTTTAAAAAAAATAAACTTATTATATTTTATAGGGAAAATCAGTATTTCCCTAGGACGGGGTTTGTATTGATGAATGGAGGTACTGGCGGGTGAATTCTACAGACTGTGAGACTGTAATACGTGGTAGGAGGGGCGCAGTTTATTGCCAGATGATTTTTATGTTGGTTGGCATTTGATTTTTAAGAAATAACATGGTGTTTGATTTAAGGAGGTGAGTAATAGCTACTGTTAAGCGACACAGACAATAGCTACCACCAATTACATGTACAATATTCAGGATTCATGAATACAGTACATGAATACTGCAACTGCATGGTAGGGAATAAGGCACACCTATTTTTCCCGAGGTACTGGCTACCGGGATCGGCCCGTAGACAGTACCAAGGAAAGAGTGTTGCCCTTATTTCCCGATATAAATCATGTAGTATTTGTTTTATTACCCTCATTGTGACTTGGGACGAGGTAGTCCTGATGATCATGTCTTCATGATAGATAGTCTTAACTTTTTAATGGCTTGGCCGTTTTTATTTTTATGGCAAATATTAACATTTAAAAAAAAAAAAAATGGTCAAATTTTAAAAGATGTGCCCTAATGCACTTGTCAATTTCAATTTTCGGACATGGGGCGTCCCGGGACTAGCGGGACTTAGCTAGTTACAGTAACATGTAACTAAGGACTAGGTTAAGAAAACCATATGATTTGACATAGGTTACCTCCAAATGGAATGGTTTCATTGAAAAGTTGAATTAATAACTTAAAAAATGATCAGGGGGTTCAATCAAATCTGTAGGCCAAATATTAGCGAAGTTACGTTCAAATGTGCGGTTTGTCATTGTTCTTCAAATTTTAGTGGACAGGGATTATTGCAATTTGCTTGCATTGATTAATGTACAAAAGTATGCAAAGGGTAATTTTTACAACATGGAGGAAAGGATTTTCTTTATGTAGGCACATATTTTACAAAATTGTAGCATGCATATTGTTCCTGTTATCAAAGTTTAGGATTCTTTTGTTTCCCTTCATAATGAGGGTTTACTTTAGGGGTTCAAATTTCAAAACTTCTCATTTTCCCCAGGAAATACAACAGTTAAGAAGTTCACTTTGATCACAGGTTTTGGTTGAAGGGCGAGGACCTCGAGTGAGAGAATATGGTTATCGTAACTAGGTACTGAGTAGTAGCTATGTTACAAAAAAATTCAAGTTCATGTTTTCTTCCTTTACATGTATATGATAGCATTTCATAAAAAATACATTTTGACACCAAGTCATGGATTGTACCTCAATAGTAAGGAGAGGAAGTTATGGTAAACAAAAACACCAAATAAGTTTCGGAAACTAATTGAACTTGTCAATTCAATACCGGCCCTGGGGGTCACGGGACATGGCGGGGTATTATGCGGGACATAGCCGGGCAATGTACAAAAAAGTATTGCCCAGCAAGCGGCTGTTAGCCGAGACTTGGCCGGGAATGTACGTTAGCTTGTCCCCACCCTGCCGGGACAATCATTAATGATAGCTGGGACTTAAGCTTGGGAGTTACAAAGATTTTTACATGTAAACGGGGGGACTTTAACGCATGGGTCACACCATATAAAACCAGCTATCAGGAGCAGTTCGCCCGGTCAAATTCCAATTTTATAAGACCATAATTTTGCAGTCAGATCTCTTCATGTCCGATGTCGTCGTGAAAGGCAAGCTATACAGTAGCACACACGCACGGTCGAGATATAAACTAATCCGCGGATCGATATTTCAAGTAAAATCGCCAGGAAAAAAACAAAACAAATTAAAAACAAGTAATTCCATCAAATGAATCAAGAAATACCAACGAGGGGTCGCAATATATTGATACCCACTGACAGAGTCCGGCATGGGCATATATTAAGTTTTTAAATAGCAAAGAAGTACTATCACAGGAGTAGGCCGCCAAAACGACAATCACCTGATGATCTTTTAAGTTGGCTGAAGTTTCCGTTGGCGATATATTGCAGGGTTTTAGATATTCAATCTGCCCTATAAAGTTTAGTGGCCAGATAATCACAGTGGATAATTGTGGATTTTTTTAAACAAACCAACAAACAAGGTTGTTTCTCAAACATAATGTCTGATGTGGTGAAATTTCGGCTCGGTTCTGACAATCGGGACGAGCCAAAATATATGATTTTATATAGCTGAACCTGTTGTCGCATAGCCGGACCGAGAGGATTGTACAGAGTTGTTAAAGCAGCCCCGCCCCATGCCGAGAATATACAGGATTGTCACCCAAAGCCCGGCTAGTAAGGGGCCAGGACATAGCGGGGATGGTACCAAAAAAATTTAAGCCCGGCTACCCGGGGATTTCATGTTACTTTAGCGGGGGGGGACAAAGGCGGGGGTGTCAAGACAGCAAAAGTAAATTCCGGCTAAGTCCCCGCAGTACCGGGACCCAGGGCCGGGATTTGTTTGAAATTGACAAGTGCATACATGAAAGGAAGATATCAGATACTGTGACCTAAAAACATTAAAAAACAAGTACATTGCTCCACTTCATGTCAACGCATATTACTGATTTTGAATGGGAGACCAGGCTTGAGGATGAGATATTTTTTTTGTCAACCCAGTACGATTGTACACCCACAATTTCAGATACACGTACCCCCCAATATATAAAAGTGAAACTGTCTACTAATTGACTAGGTCTGTGGTGGCAAGAATCAGTACAGGCGGAGAGGGAGATACGAAATAAATTTTAAATCGCTTGAGAGAAAATACTTGAACTTGAACTTGAATCAAAAATAATAGATGGCGTTCGTTACACCCACTGTATTTTTTCGACCGTATAACTACATGGATTACGCGATTCCCACCAATAGACCATGAAAAGCAGCTTTTTGGGGAAGCCCTCAGGCACTCCCAAAATTTCTGTTAACAGTAGTCAAAGTGGCAAAATAGCGCCCTCCTTGGCAATATTGTAACATTAGCTATAATGAGTTACAGAACGTTGACATTAAATGACTTAGCCATTTTTCCTGAATCAGCGAATTCAACTTTGCCAGAACCAGAAGGATAACCCTTATCGCTTGTAATTGTTATTTTAACTCACACTCAAGTACGTCCATGCAAGCTGTGTATCTCATGATTCATATGAGATTGGGGATGTCAATTTCACTTACCTATTTCGGAAAAATTTGAATTTGTTCCAGTTGTACTCATAGGCTTCCCCACCGTATCGTAGATAGGAAATCGCACAAGGACTCTGGGTTAAGTGTATGCACGCCACTGGCGAACTACGCATTCGGTTTTTTGGCGCCCAGTCCAGTGATTATATATTTCATTGACAGATGCTAAAAGCCACACCCTCTGCGGAAGAGATATCTAGCCAAAAGTCGTCCGAGCGTCCTTTTTTAACATAAATTGACTAAATGCCGTTTTTACGAAGGGGTTTCTGGTATTTTTTTTTTGTGCATGTTTGTGTAAAATGCTTCGGAAGAGAAAGTCTCTAGTACCATTCGTCTATTTACGTCATTGATTTCGTTGTGTGCACCTGTCACTCATTCCTCACGGACGATGTGTGTGGCCGTATTTCATGGAATAGTCAGACGATGGTAGCCAAGAAATCACAAATTTAGCCGTTCGTCCTTGTTTTAATTAAGACAAAAAGCAAGGGTATTCTGAATTGTTAGGCCGATTTCAAAATCATCCGATTATTATAGAACTAGCTCACCTTCTTCATTTTTGAATAAGGCCCAAACTTTTTTTTTTTTTTTTTTTTAATAGGAGGCACGCATAAATAATTAATACCCACATATACCGCATGCAATTATACTTGTTTTGTATGGGCTTGGCCGGCAGCGTCTGAATATGTGTTGGAAACGGTTTTTGTCATCTGTGGTGTGCATTTGTTTACAGTGGGTAAGACCTTTAACCTCGTCATTTATGCTTTCCGGTTTCATTCGGGACTTCAATTCTGCGGTTGAGAATCGACTCCCTCCTATTTTTCTTGAATTTACAATTGTGATATCAAATTGTAAAAAAATTGGTATGTACAGTTAATGTAAGCATTGCAAGAATTGACATTAAATGCATGTTGAGATGCCTATATTGCGGTTATTTGTTCGTAACCTTGCAAAGTTTGGTTCATTCAATACTGTATGTCACTTCAATACAATGAACTAGGACATGAGAATCAGTGTTGTATAATGCCCCAGTGCTAATGATAAATGGATTCGAATGTCCTAGTTACTAGGACTAGGACGTAGCCGGGAATGTACATTTTGTTGTCGTGACACCCCCGCCTTTGACCCGCTAAAGTAGCACGAAATCCAGGGTTAGCAGGGCTTACATTTTTTGTACCTCCCCCGCTATGTCCCGGCCCTTACTAGCGGGCTGCGGTTTGTGACAATCCCTGTATATTTCGGTCAATGGGGGCCGGGGGGGAGCCAGGGGGGGAGGGGGGGGGGAGGGGAGGGGGGGGACTGCTTAAAACTCTGTACAATCCGGCTCAGTCCCGGGATGCGACAAACAGGTCTAGCTATATAAAATTATACTACATTTTGGATCACGGAGTGTCAGAACCGAGCCGAAATTTCACCACCAATTGGAAGTTAGGTGAGAAGAAACCAACATGTTTAGTTGGTTGTTAAAAAAATCCCACAGTATCCCCCACGGCGATATCGACCATTAAACATAGCAGAGTAATATCTAAAACCCTGCATCATAGCTGCTTGCCAACGGAAACTTCGGCCAAACAACAAGATCATCATGGTGTGATTGCCGTTTTGTCGGCCTACCTCTGTGATGTGACTTGCTTAAAATAAACTTGAATTATTGCCCATGCCGTATCTGTCACTCAGTGGGTATCAATATTATTGCGACCCTGCCCAGGGGGAGGAACTCAAGCCTTCTTGTTGGAATGCATGAGGCATTGATATTATGCGCAGATAACCAAGCGAAATCGCGAAAAACGTGCATAAAACAACAGATATTTTGTAGTCTGCAATCACCATTTTTGGCTCCAGTGAAATCGTATTGACTACTTCCCCCGTTTTTTGGAGACGGTTGAATCTTTCTGACAAAATTCTTGAACACAAGCAATCACTTATGGCAAACCAACAAGTTTCATACTTATTCCTAAATTGAGTTGAGTTGAATTTTCACTGTCAGTTTGTGAGAAGAACGACGATTTTTGTGGCCAGTTTATATTGTAATGACAAAGTACGTGTATACTACTGGTACTGAATTATGGCGCAAAGGGGAAAAACCGTAGTTTGGGTAAATATTTTCAAATTAAAAAGGGACACATTAGTAAAATAGTTGATTTGACAAACATTGTGTTTCGCTTGAACAAAAAGTTAAACCATCCAAGATCTTATTGCCCAAGCAACCAAACCCACTACTCAATCTTAAACTGGTTAAAATTTTCCTTAAAATCTTTCTTCACCTTTCCAAATAAAAAGAATTAGGTGCAATTAAAATAGAGTTGTTATACTTTTAGATTATTGAGCAATCTCATTCCCCCCCCCCCCTTTCTTAAATGTAGACCCCAGGGACGGGGACCTCAGCTCGGTGCGCCTTGTGGTAAATTGAGCTGACATTACGAGGAGCATGGACAGGCTGACTATTGGCTGAACGGCGAGGAGGCGCGGGGCGGTTCAAAAACACTTGCAATGATCCCGATAAAATGGAAAATTTGAATTGCGAATTAACACTGCAAAAACAAGTTCGGAAAAATCGCAATTAAACCATTTTAATTTGATTTATATCGGAACATGCGCCAGCAGTTCGAGAAAGAGTATTTTGAGATAACAGAATGTATTTTATGAGCAGTAATTTGCTTCCATAGCGATTCAATTTTTTCATTTTAATTAAAATGCCTCGTTATGCAAGCAAAATGCACAATATTCCTGGCATTTAGCAAGAAAAGAAATATCAACTAGCTTTCACTACCTACGGTTGATGTTATGAATTAAATGAATCAGACAAAATTCTAGTCATTTCTTGGAATTTTTCAAAAAGATGATATTAATTTTTTTAACATTTTCCTGTTGATTTTTGGGATTTTTTGCAAAAATTAGGGGTTTTGTTTTTTTTTTTTTTTTTTTTTTTTTTTTTTTTAATTTTCCTTTTTTTTTGTAAACTATTTAGTTGATTATCTCGACGTGCGCGAAACGTTTGTTGTGGGCTACTTGTATAGCTTGCCTTCAAGTTCAGAAATGGAAGAGATGGACTGCAATGGTAGCAATAAAATGGTGAGATACTACAGATTTGACGGGCGATACTGCTCATGATAGCATGGTTTTATATGGTTTGTGTGACACATGTGTTTAAAGTCCCAGTTTATGTCCCGGCGGAAGCCGGGAAAATTTTTGTACCACCCGGCTTAAGTCCCAGCTACATGTATCATCAATGATTGTCCGGCAGGGCGGGGACAAGCTAACGTCCCTCCCGGCCAAGTCCCGGCTAACATTCCGGCTTGCGGGGCATACTTTTGTGACATGACCGGTATGTCCCGGCATATAACCGCTAGGTCAGGGACCCCAGTGCCGGGAGTGAACACTTGACAAGTGAATAAGTTACATCTGGAAGAGGGGACGAGGTAGGGAAACAGTTCATTCTATTTTATCCTTTATACATTACGAAATGATCCAACTAGTGCATTTTTGTGCTCAAAAAGCCATAAGCACCCCTTATGCCACATTAAAATTTTCGGTGCGCCCATATGACCTAGTAGCACGTCCCACGCTAGCATCGCTACGCCCATCACTATCGCCACTGGCATCCATGCATCTTTGCTTTTTTTGTGCTCAGTTCGGGGCACCATGTTGAATTTTCTATTGGGATTTTTATACATAATTTTTTCCCCATTATCGCCTTTTGATTGGAGCATATATTTATATATCGCATCTGGAGGAGGATTTTTTGTACAACTACTGTTCATCGGAGCTTTGGTGGGATGGATACGTGTTGATGATGTTTGTGAAGACTTTTTCAAGATTGAATTTGGAGGAAATTGCATTCGGAGGATCGAATTCGGAAGATGTGATATAAGTATTATGTATTATCCCTTCACATGGTTGCCCCGCGAGCCCCAGGCCGTTTTTCGCGTCGCTAGTTCTGCGGTTCCTTACGTGGGCTATTCCTTTGGCAAGGTTTAGCTCCCCTCTTTGTAAGTCCACATTTGACCGCATGGCATGTGGGGGAAATGGGTGTGCCTGTCTCGTGTCTGCTCACTTGCATTATTTATATATATTATTTTTTTTTTTTGATTTCGCCTTGTTTCTAGCCTGCACGGTGTGCAACTGCAAACCAGTCATCGTTTTTTCAGTTTATTTCCAGCTCGTGCCGATGGATCTCTAATTCTTCTCAGATTTGGGGGGTCCATGAGTCTGTAGGTATCGTCAACATGTCTCATTGGCCTTATCCTATTCTACTTTTGGATATCCAGGTTCTCGGCACGGGTTTTTTTACTACTTATTATATAACATCTGCTGCATGTTCGTCTTACGTTGATGTTGCAGCAAGATGTCTTCTACCGTGCCACCCCGCAGATGTGCGTGTTAGAGTTCTCTCGAGACAAGACAAGAATACCCTCTATGAACTGTGTGTAAAGTGCTGTTATTGTTCAAGAGAAGGAACCTGGATATATATCATAGGTAGTTGGTCAGAATTGGAAAAAAAAAAAAAATCCCGAATGTGGACGAATTAGATGTGTATATGGAGACGAAAGACAAGAGATTTAAGGCCAAGGCTATACAGTTCCATCTCCGTCCAGGCAGATCCCTCCGGGTCAGCGACCAGCGAGACTCTACCCAAATATTTTATCAATCCCAGACCAATCAAGATCTACCTTTGATTACAGTCTCCAGGCGATAACTACAGTGGTGCAGAGGCTACATAACAGTTTATAGGGCAAGTTCGCCCCGCCACACTATATTCTTATGAAGATTAAGGGACCTATGATTGATGTGAATCAGAGTGGATTAAGTGAATTACGTCGACTGGCCCTAATCTCCACTCTTCCATTCATAGTGGAATGGAAGATTATCAAACCGTTGAGTAGTCCGTCGATGCCGCCTCTCTACAAGTTTAAAGTAATCAAACCCGGCGGATTGGAAGGTGTTAGGTGTACCGGTAAGACCGACGGCTTCATCACGGCTATCTACACTGAGTTATCCAGCTGCGAAACAATGCATTCAACTTGAGGATACTTCAGCTTCGGTCCTATGTGTGATTCTCTACTAAAGTGAGAGCAAAAACTCGGGCTGTCACATATCTCCGTAGTGTAATAGATAAAGCCGGTATCAACGGGCATCCGTGGTGATGCATATGAATATAGGTTGGTTAGGCAACCGTGTCGAGGGTGTGGGGTAGAACCGTCAAGAGAGCCCCTCGGCCATTGTTAAGACCTTAGTATGTTGATAGAGAATTGGACAAGGGTACAGGGGTACCCGTAAGACCGGAGTTTTTTTTTCGTGGTGGCTCAAGAGCATTGTGTGATGATGTTATAGAAATAAGTAATGAGTGTCATGATTATTCTAGAGGTCTGTTCTACTACTGACGACCGTGCGTCAAGTCCTGTGGTTTACTCGGTCTAATTACTGCAAGAACCGCCGAATATTACTGTTATTTAATGACGGGTCAGAGTTAGTATACAAGTTACTGAGTCTTTCTACGGGCCGATAGGGGAGTTAGATATTCTTCAACACGAGTCAGAGCTTTCCTCCAGGCTCCGAGGAAAGTTAGAGCTGCTCGATGCAGAAGTGTTTATTCAAGAAGAGAGAGAATATTCTGACTCCGCCTCTTTTCCGGAGTACAGTAGTTTACAGTCAGCCTCTCCGTCTGCCTAACCGATAGCTGGGCTGTTACCGTGGTTATTATGTTGAAAGGCTCAACCGTTTCTTCCGTCGAGCAACCGTGGGCCGGGCACCTTGTTATCCGGATGTAAACGATTCTACACTTTCTCCGTAGAACCAACGTTCTTCATCTTCTAGTCAACCATCGGGCCGTTGTTCTACCATATTGACCATTCATTCTCGTCTTCCTACCCGTTAGTCAAGCGGTTAGCCGTCGTCGTGCTTTCCGAAATGTTCCTCCTCTCCTGTTCACTCATCTCGTTACCAGAAAGGTGAAGATTCCAGGTTCTTTCTTCTAGGCTGCCGCTCGACTTCCAGAGGTTTGTAGTTAGATGAGTTTACGGAGAGAGAGATATTCCTGTGGGTAGTTGGTGTTCTCCGTACAGAGATCGCTCTATCGTTAAGAATTCCTTCTCCACTCCGCCTAGAGGGTTTCTTTCGAGTAGGAGTTACAAGAAAAACACAAGATTGTCCTCGCCATATTTATGAAAGTTTTAGAGGCTCCTTAGGCTAGTTCTTCACCCCCCCCCCCCCCCCCCCCCCCCCCCCCCCCCCACCCCCGTCGGGGATTCAAGTCTATGACAGAGGGATATTATGGATCAAGACAATTTACTAAAGATCCAGATCCGCTTATGTTATTAGAAGGCAGTTTCTACTCCGACGGTAACGTTCCTCTGGCAACAATGTCATAGCCTCTTTTAGTGAATCTTTTATAAGAGTTTCAAGTGCATGATGTTTATGATTTTCGAAATCAAGCGTAAGATGATGATGATTCTTTCAATGTAGTGTTTAGAAATCTATAGCTTGCGGTAAATTATGTCTGCCTCCCCGGATTGTGAGCGGAAACTTAAAGTGTATGTATGACGATATCTTTAGAAGTAACCTATCCGGAAGTGGTTTATTCTTCTCATGACTCATTTTTTAAGATCTCATCACAACTATCAGCCTACCTCAGGGACAGCTCTTCTTCCTATTGCAGTTCAAGCTGAGATTTTGCGACTACTCAACCAATATTGGGTGATGCTACTCCACTCATTGCAATTTTCTAGTCGAAAGTATTACCAGTTTAGGAGCACTGGTGAAAGTGGGGTAAAGATTCTGATTTGTTAGAGGATGATACCAAACTGAAAGATTTCCCAGATTGTGGTGCGCCTTATTCCGATTTCGGTGGCTCTTCTTGAACAAGTACCTGTCCGGATATTGTCGGCTGTTTTGGTTCATCTAGGTTTGAAATGTGATTCGACGATTCTTCAAGATACTTAGTCTCAGTTTCTGCGTCAGCTGCTAAACATTACATGAAACAGTTGGTGAAACTCTTATTCCGGGTGATTGTCAGACATGATGAGTTCTGAAGTCTATTTGGAAAAAATTATCAAAAGAATCCCTTCTCAGATGGATTTCTGAGTCTTCGATACATATGAGGAAGATTTCGAGTTCCTTTGGTTCCCACTCTTCGCTGGGATTAGATGAAGTGTGATGAGAAGACTTTACGTTAGGCGAGTCCATGCCCATCAGCTTGGGTTGAAGATGGTTCTTCTCGTATCATATGAAATAGCCCTGGGGTAAATTCAAGCAGAGACCATGCCCATCACTGGAGTTTGAAGATGTTCTTCCTACGTATAATGGATTAGATTGAGTAGATTCATTGAGTGAACGTAAGATGGTAAGCTTTCGCATTTGGTACAGATTGGCCCGTGTGGTTTTGATACATCGAGTGTAGGCCTTACTGTCTAAAGTCATCTTATGAGCAGTTTGTTTGAGCCCTCGTGTTGAGCTGTCTTAAGAAGCTAATTGAGAGATGTTCGTTTTCTATGACGATCTTCATCAAGTTCCTGCAAAGCCTTTTCAAAGTTTCTCTCGGAAGACAGAATGCTGTTGGTGCTTTGAACCTTACAGCCAACGAGGTTCTCTTGAATTCTCCTGAGATTGGGGATCTCTTTGGAGGTCATTGATCTAGCTTAGCTTCTCAGAAGAAGATCGTGTCAAGCTGTTAATCAAGCTGTCAAGAACCATTAAACATGCTGAGTCAAAGGTTTCTTCAGACTTAAACCTTTTTTTTTTTCTTGCTTTTTTTTTTTCTTTTTTCCCAGGGAAACTAACTTTATTTTTCATTCTTTACAATAGAAAACATCAAATAGTAGTCAGTCACATAATAGCATATTTTTCAACGGTCTAATCTACAATTTACTTCTACCAAGTCCATTAAATATTCCCCAGTTTATAAAATTTGCCCATTTTAGTATTACATAGAGATGTATCTTTTTTATTCATATAATTTTTAAAATTTCAATTTGAGTGGCTTGAAGCGAAGGGTGCCTTTCTAGCATTTTCTTTTATTATATGAAATCTACTCAATAGCAAAATCCATTCATGCAATTGCCTGATCATCAATTAACTCCAAAATAAATCACAGTTGTCCAGGTAATAATTAACATGTAATGTGTTTCTCTATCCATTTTTTACCCTTTCCCAAATTCATTAGTTTATCGGAGTTGCAAAACATAGCAACAGAGTTTCCGTCGATCTAGCAAAATGTGCACAGATTGTTATCTCTCTTGCGAATTTTTAAATAAAAATTTGTGCCCTAGAATTCTATGGGTTAATCGGAATTGAAACCATCTTAGCTTCGTATAATTGTACTATAAAAGGTGTTACAAAGATATTGTTCATCTTGATGGTTCGTATAGAATATTAAGTTTTTTTTCCCTATTTGTTAACAAATTTACGAATAACTTTTTTCTTTGAGATCAATATCATCTATTCTTCTTGAACCCTTTTTTTCCTTTCAGTTAGAACTCCAAGATTGGAATGGTTTGTGGGAATATACATGGTATTCCCAGGATTAGTATATCGGAAAATGATTTTCTGATTGCGGATACAAACCCCTCGATATTCAAAAATGTTGGTACGGACATTATATCTGATTTGAAACTCTCCAAATGATAGAAATTGACCTTTTTCATCCATAGTCATTTAACCAATCAACACCATTGCGGACCCATGTTAATATAATCAAATTTGTTTGCCCACCCTGATATTATCATTATACCACGGCATGATGTCTCATAAGTTCTGAAACATTGTAGGGATGTGACAATTGGTAATTCCGACCAAGCCGAAAATACGTCTTTCCAAAAATTACTTTGGTTTTAAATTTTTGGTTCATAAAATTCAGAATTCTGACAGATCCTCCTTAGTTAAGACTATCAAGGTTGGTGGTTTTGCAAAATAAACTATACCCATTCGGATCCTTGCATTATTTGAAATTCTGCGAATCCATGGAATTTTCAAGCTGCACATAATACTGCAACTCAACATTCTCACCCACCCTGGTCATAGTTTTGGATCATTTGATTCCTTGTAACCTTGTCGATGCCTTTCCATATAAATTGTAAACTATTTGATTAATTCTTTCATAAATTCGTTAGATGGGTTAGGGAGAGTTAAAATAATAAATGTAAGTTCCGCAATATTAGAGATTTTTACAACTGTTACTCTACCAAGAACTGTGAGGTTACGTCAGACCAGTGGTTGGGATCAATTAGGATTGATTGCATTACACCTTTAAATAATTAATGGGTATCATTCTATATAGTGAAGCTGTGAAGTCGATTCCAAGAGCTTTAAATGAAAAGGTCATTATAATGAACCCATTTCACATTCAACTCTTACAATTTTCTGTTTATTTTTCAGCTTTCAAGCAACCCACATAGCATTGGTTTTATCAATATTTTACCCTAAACCCACTCATTTTGGCGAATACATCCAAAATGTATAGCCGAGTCATTGACTTTTCAACTACCATCAAAATAAAACCGTATCATCGGCGTATTGTGATATACTCAGTTCCAGATCTTTACTCTAATACCCTTGATATTCTTATTATTGCGGGTCATCTTTCCCAGGACTTCCGCAACATAGCAACAATATATAGGGACTGATCCCATCACCGTGTCTACAAACCTCTATCAGCAGATATTGCATTCCGATAGAATCGTTAACTAATACAGAGGACGAGGCTTGATTATAAACAACACTTAATCCACTGCCCTGATTAGACGTCCAAAATTAAGTGATCTAATTTTTAAGATAGGTATGATACACCGATCGAAAGCCTTCTCACATCCTATCATTAGAAAGAACCCGGGAATATTTTTCATTTTCTGGTTACTCATTAGATCGTACATAATTCGTATGTTTTCTCCCAATATAGCGTCCAGATATCAAGCCTTTTTGATTCGCATGAATATATCTGGTAACATGATTCATCTATTTGCAAAACACGATGAGGCTAATTTATACGTCACATTAAGTAATGATATGGGACGCCAGTTCTTTAAAGAATTGTCGTGTTTATCACCTTTAGGAAGTAGTGTGATAAATACCATATTTTTGAGTCTGAGAAGTTCACCAGTTACTATGCATAATTTATAGAACGAAGAAAGTACCACCGATATCTAGAAATCCTTTTCAAAATTCAAAGCTGAATCCATCTGAGCCAGTGATTTTCCATTTGTACTATTTCTTATCGGCCTTTACAATTTCTTCATACGTGATTGGGCCCTCTAAGCTATCCCGTTGTGAATCTGTTTATGATTGGGGTATCAGAATTTGAGAAGATATTATTGATCTCTACAGTTTTTCTTCAATTTCATGTTCCGAATACAGATCTTATGTAAAATCTCCTCGCCTCCTTAATAATTTCTTTTGTATTCGTGAAAACCTGTTATCTCTGTCATTATTTTATAATATTTTGTTGACAAGTTCCTTTTCTCCATATTGAGAAAGTACTTTGATGGTTTTTCACCATGCTCAAACCACCGTGCCTTTGATCTTATTAAACTCTGTCATTTAATTTTTACGCAAATCTCAAGTTTCGGCTTGTTAGTTGCCACTGATCACTTAAGTATGGTCCCCTGAAGAAATCTTGGCAAATAATTCTTTAATTTCAGACTCCATTCCCTTCCAATACTAATATTCTTTTTTTGTTTATAGGCCCATAAGAAATCGTTTTGGGCTCTAATTTTGCCATAAAATCATTTCAAATAGAATTTGATCACTTATGATAATTGGAATCTTTGGGCTGAACTAGACTCGTTTGAGTTCCTACAGTATGGTATGCTGCATGTTCCCCACAACCTCTTTAATAGTTTGCTTTACTACATTAACGATTCATTTCTTTTAAAGAGAATTGTTGAACTTCCAGTAGCCCGGGCCATCTCAATATCACTACAGTCTAACATATATCTACTAAAGAGTGATCCGTTGCGATACCCGGGAAAGATATCACACTTGCTGACATTTGCATTCAGTCTGTGAATCACAAAGAAATCGAGACGTCCGGTTTTTTGGAGCATCGGTTGGCGCCATGGTGTACTTACGTAAGTCGGGTTTTTTTAGTGGCGCCATATATCTATTAAGTTCAATGCATTGCATAATCAACGACTCTCTATTTTAGCATTAGGATTATTTTTCTCTTACATAAATTATAAGTTCAAGGGTTGCATCCATCCAGATTCCCATCTCACACATATAATTACATATTGATTGTCAAATTCATTAATAACATCATACATGTTGTTGTAGACTCTGGTTTATCTAAATTAGGACCATAAATATTTATCGGGGGATGGCCTGCCTAAAAAAAAACAATAAACGCGCATGCGCACAATTTTCAAAGAAGCGGCGGAGCGCGCCGAACTAATCTGCAACGTGTGTAATTGGTGGGCTTAGAAACACACCGGCATGCAACGTAGAGCCAGAGATACTACAATGCACACCATAAACGTTTAGTTTTACATACATTTATTTTTCACATCACCTAAAGAAAATCACGAGACATTTCAATTGTCACCTTTCCGCAGATACCAACTCACTGAAAATCACCTACGACACCAGCTTAATTTTGTTTTCGACCCTTTTCTCATACAGATGGCCTGCTATAGCTCAATTTTGTTACCAATCAATACCATTTGTATTATGATCGCCACACACAACATATACCTCACTAATCAAAATGGCTCACTATACTGCACATTTGCACCAATGTTCACATAAAAATCAATTGCACTTTCATGATAAACCCG
>JAMKCH010018023.1:0-30259 GCA_023653785.1 Ophioderma brevispina
GCAAGAATATCGCAAGTGCAATAGCTGCCATTTGTCAGAAATTCCCATCAAACATACTATTTTGCTGTCGTTGGTCAGTGGTTCTTCAAATGGTTCGTTCTTCAGGCAACTGTCCCTGAAGATTGAAGAAGCATTTCAAGAACCACTGACTGGATAAAATATGAAGGTTATCATAATACGTGGCAACATACAGATGTGGCACTTGGCAGCTATTGCACTTACAACCTTCCTGCATTCACATAACGATATACTGTGGAAAAGTATCGCAGTATCATGTTTTGTGATGGATAGTGCCACGGTTTCAATGATTTTAGACATCATCGGTGGTCTTAAATTCTTCATGAAATTTTATGTAATTATAAGCGCAATTTTTTACGAGTAATGTTGTCGAAACTAATTTTTGAAGCTCGAAGAACAGAAAAAGGTTTTGGACAAAACTATTTACGTCAAATAACTTTCTGTATAACCAGGTAATTTCGAGGCTCCTTTATAGATAGTTTACATTGAATCCTTGGCACTGAAACCCAGCACTGATGTAAGGTGCAATTTATTTTCTAAGAACATAAATACTTTCAATCTCATGTTTTAAAGTGAGTTTTGTTATATTTTGTTCTCTCGTATGTTGATTTTAAAATTACTATTCAAATTTATTATTTTGTACTTCTATGACTTTTCTATGTATATATATATTTACGTATTTGTCAGGGTCTCATGGGAGACCAGTTTTTGTAACTGAACCGAGTAACCCTGAATAAATATACATTTGCTACAACTACTACAGCCACAACCAGTATTGGATATAGCTATCATTGGCTTGGATGACTGGGTAAGCCATTTTATACCATATCCTATCAATAAAAACGGTGCGATTTTTTATCAAGTGTATTATTATAATACATAACATGTAAACTTACTCGTCTATATATCTGCCCGGTCTGCAAATATGATTGCATGTTTCTCCTAAAAATCCCGCAAATGTACCACTATATTTAATAGCTGAGAAAAATTTACAAATCATAACAATTATGAATGATATTTCTAAAAGTACTACTATCAAAGTAATTTTGAAACCAATCTTTCAGTGTCGACATTACTACAGAGCGTCCCATGTCTTTAATAAACATCATATGTAAATTATTTATACATATAATTGAAAAGTATTTTTATTAGCTTTTCAAACCAGCAAACCCCATCGAATTCGGGTTCCAAATTACTGAGTTGTTCCTTATTTAATGAAATCTGTGGGTTTTTTACAGGCTGTGAAACAAAAGCAAATGCAATAAAAGCCTGGCACTTAAATAGCCCGAGTTGTATAAAATAAGGTATTAACGGAAAGCATATATTTAATGTGATCGACAATACTATGAAATGGCCGTTGGCTATAAATACCTATGTCAGTTATTGAATTCGTGTATACAGTAGTTATTCTGACGTTCACATTCTGCAATTAATGTGTCATCAAAATATGATGAGTATATATATTTTTAATTATGCAATTATAATTTTTATTTTAAAACGAAAAAGTGTAAAAGTGCGTGATATTACAGTGCATGGCTGTTCTTAATATGCAAGCATATTGCTATGGTACCAAAACCATAACTCAATATCCCTGACGTTCCTAGAGGAAAATTTGACAATCACCGCAAAAAGTACAGTGAGGTAGCGGTATTTTTTGTTGTCAGATCTAGGAGAAATTTCCCACTAACTCAAGCCAGGGGTCCACTCCGTGATTTTTTTGTCAGGTACGTTTTGAAGCGATTAAGGGACGTTAGGGTTAACCCTAACATGACCAAAACTCGATAAAACCCAATGAGCTGAGGCTAGAAAATGCCAAAAAGATGCGAGGACGTCATCGTACCAACACTCATATGGGCTCCCTCGTGGCTTGCCATCCCTACTTATGGGAATGGTGCGTCGGAGGCCCCGGGTTCGAATCCTGCGACGGACGTACAATCTTCTTTAGCTTCTATCCCTTAAATTAGCCCTTCCCTTCCTCTCTGGAGATAGAAACCAAAAGGCTGTTAGGGTAGATTCGTCACTTGGATTCGTTTCTATCACACATTAGAATTCTTAGTAGTTTGGCGCTAACCGACGTTAAATTTGAAAATGTTACTTACATTTTTGGTTGCATTTCGTCGCCATTGTATAATTATCGTTGTATTGTAATTCATTAACAATAGATTAAATATTTAAAATATTTATTATTTTAGGTTGACAGTTCATTTACTTTAAAGGTATCACCTCCGCAGCAAATGCAATTTATATGAATAGAAGGAAAAATAAGTGTTGCAACAATAACCTGGAAAAGACAAAAAGAAGCATGTTGTTGACTATTAGCATCCTGGGTTAGTAATTTTTCGGAACTAAATTCCAAAACCACGCTTTCATTCGTCTATGCAATAACCACCATGACCACCTTCACTCCGTATATTTTACATGTATGTAGATTTAACACCTCTAATTACTAATTACCCCCAACCCTACTTCTAGTCATTGTCAAAATTAGTGACAGTGGGCCCACATCCCTAAGTTGACCTCTCAAAAAAGCTAGGATTTGCTCAAAATGGTTGCAGACTAGAGAAAATCTACAACCGTAACTACTTCGCTGACCTCTCTCCCCTTTATAACCGAATTGAGCCAAAAAAGCATTGCCGTTTTACGAGAAACCCCTTCCTCCCCGGCCTTCCTCAGCGAAACTATTTACACGCTTACAGAATTTTATCGATATTTGGTGTTTTTCCTTAGGTATACTCAACATATTGACTTTTTAATGGCTTGTATTTTTGTAAAACATCAGGACTTCCCATGCAAAGAATCCAATCAACGTGGGTATTTATTGCCACAAAATTCTGAACACAATTAATTATACAATATTATACCCCTTACGTCAGCCTTAATTGCTAAATAAGGCTATTTAAAGGACATTCTGATCCTGGCACCTTTTTTTTTTTAATTTTTATCTTTCTCAGGTTTTTTTTTTTTTTTTTTTTTACTAATAGAAAAAAAATGTGAGGTGTAGAACACAAAATCGCAAAAATGATAGCTATTTGGAAATGAGGATAAGTGTAAAACTGAAACTTACACTATTATAGAAAAGGTTTACGATCTATTTACTTTCATATTGCTTTGCGTGAATTATAAAATTGTTTATAAAGTTACGTTAGAAGAGCGATCTTGTGCTGGGATGGGCAGGGATGATGATCAAAAGTAAAGATGTACAGTCTTCGGATAATTTGCCATTGTCCAAAGATATCAATTTTGTTCCAACCTTCGGTCGTTATATCTGAAAAGGTATACTGTCCTGTAAGTAGGTATAAGCTGCCCTGTGCAAAACTATTACAACCGACCAATTCTGAAACTTTTTGAATTAATAAAGTAGCCTATTTTGAATGTTCAACTTAAAAAGAGCCGGGAATCGAACAATTTGCGTATTAGTTGAAATGAAAAGGATTTGAAAATCTGACCTGTGAAAGCAAGTGAATGGAAGTCAAAAAGCATAATCTTTTCAAATCAATGGAGTGTGGATAGTTACCATCAGAGGCCAACATGTATGTTTTATTTACTTTCTTTCACGTTCCTGATAATAAGATTTCCTTTTTAGTCTGTAGGCTTTAGGTAAGATTTTTGTTAAATAACATTGGGTCTATGTAATACATATGAGCGAGTTTGTGTAGTATGTTCTATGTTGATTAATCAATGGGCCCTAACCTGATGAAACACTGATAATATTTCAAGCTAATGTTAGCGAGGTGAGTAGAGTAAATGTAAAATCAGGGCCCAGTTGATGTAACTATGGTATGTATGTCAGCGTACAATGGATAGGGTTAACATAATTATTTTTTGTGGTGGCCCTTTCTCAGTCCAATAATTCTATAGATATTTCCTGGTACGTAGCCCTCCGTCTATATGCTAATGGAATCGCTTGGTCACATGGTTGGAAGAACGGGGGATCTTGGGAAAATACACTTTAGTATGTAAACAAACTGCATTGGCAGGTAATTACAAGTAGTCCTGTTACTGAATGTGGCCGACTGACGAAATCTCAGCATCTAGGGGACAAATGTCTGATGTTCTCTTTTGTGCCTTTTGGGATATATGAGTTAATACCACTTAATCAAAAATTGTGGATTTTTTTTTTAATTTTTTAGTTTTTTTGAAAAAAAATAATCTGGATAATGATTTATAGATAGTTCTCGGAGCTAGCCATTTGGACTCCATGTTCCAGACCCTCCCTAGACGCAAGGTGAGGGAAGATTTGCCTTGTTCTCCCTTTGCTAAATCATTGTTACTTGTGGTTTACAAAGACATGGTGTTATTGCAACATACGACTTTGGAGTATCTGGTGTCAATTCAAACCAGATGCAAAAAAGAGACACTTGCAGGAAAAGCTAGATTACTCTGGCAAAATATAAATTAATTTAGAGCTCTTATTCGATTCAAGATGTGCTATGGCAAGCATTGCACGGTTTGGATTTGTTGGTAAACCCCAAATAATTATATCAAAATAAAATAATGACTCAATAATGATTCAAAAATATAATCAAAATTAAAATGGAGAAAGAGGACAAGTTTTCTGAGTAGCTAAAATGCACAATAATCCAAACCAAACCAACTATCACCGATCCGATATGGCAGCTAATTTAAGATATGGCTTATTATGTTTTTCCAAATATATGCGAATATGTAATGTATAGTGAAATTCTGTTTAAACATGTACCTACAGTTCATTAAACAAACAAAACACAACTGGCCTTGCTGGAATCGTTACCGAAAGATCGCTTACCTTCTGCTTAATCAACTGGAAGTTTTCGTCCACCGGATCTGTCTGTACCTTGCGTGTTATTTTGGGTTTTGTAACTGGTCTGGGTCGCATGTTAGGCGTTAATTCATCGACAGGGATATGTTTCTGAATATGGTTAAAGAAAAGTAAAAAATATATTTATCATGTCCAGAAAATGGGAGAAATTTCGAGGCGAAGAGCATTGTGATTTGGTGTGCGATTGTCGCTTAGAATCCTGGAAAGCCTCCAGCAAGGGGTGGGGCACTCATATTGGGACCCTTCGATGACAATGATTTAAAAGTACTGGTCTGGTGAGAAATGGTATGTCATTTTTTAATATATCAAGGAAAATCTGTAGGCATTAACAGCAGTTCTATTTAGGTAACGCTGGTGGAATTGGCACAAAGCCCCCAGTTTGAAGCTCTGCAAATCCTAGTTTGAAGCTGCATACATGGCAGTCCATAAGCCTACAGAGAATGAAAGGGCTTTTGCGGGAGACTAAGTTGGACCTTGCGATTTTAAAGCTCATTATATATATACTTCCAGTCCCAGCGAGCGATTTCTGCTAGTGAGCATGCGTAACACTTGGTCTTGGGTCAAAATCCAGTGTTGCGCACGACAATCACTCGCTTCGACTGGAAGTACATTCATGGGCTTTGCAGCAAGATCATGAATTGTCGCGATCTGATAGAGAGTATGAAGCAAGAGTCAATTGCAAGAGTGTCAGGAAGAAGCTGGGATACGAGATAGGTGATGAGTAATGGTAAATCAGGGGTCTTTCAATAGTTTCCCCTAAAATCAGGGATTGTGATGAAGTTTTTATATTTTTTTATAACCAAAATTCCTGCAATTTCTAATTTTTTTTGGAGTAAATGCATGAGTGCCCGGGGTTCAAACCTGCTTAACGATTGGGAAGGAAACAAAGACCCGATTTTCGAAGTTACAACTTAGAAGAGGCCGTCTTATATTTTTCCTTTCATTTTTGGGCATCAAGGAATCAAGGGAGTGGACAGAGAAAAGTTATCTACAGAGTTCCTCAAGGAACAGTATAGTACTTGGTAGTTATTGATGTTTTTATTATTCATCAATGATCTTCCCGACAACTTGACCAATTCAGTGAAGACTTTTGCAGATGACTGCGTCATCAATGCAAGTGGTAACAGTCAGAATGACTTGGCTGTCCTACAGAGAAATGACAAGACAAAAGGGCTATATTCTTCAATCCAGTAAAATGTTTCATCTTAAGACCAGACCGTGCAGACAGCCACTACACCATATCAAACCCTCCAGACAGACACTACACAATTTGCGGTCAGTCTCTACAACAAGTTAACTCACACCCCTTGTGTGGAGATTTTCCAAAAGAGATTTACCTTAAAGGGACAAGAAGCGATTTGCTGATCCAAAACATCGAAAAAAATCATAAAAATTCGTATTTGGGTATTTTTGTTACTGGCATAGATGTGCTAACATAACCTGCAAATGGTTGGCTTGAAACCCACAAATTAAAGACAAGGCAGCACTTTTACCTGATTCTGTCATTTCTATACGTGCCTATCAAAATTCCGACTTGAGATCAAAAAGCCTTTCCGTGTGAATATCTCAGATTTATAAGCGTAATATTGTGCACTATGGCCTGTACAGTTTGACGACAAATGTATTTGTGGGAGACGGTATGACAAATTTCCTCAAATACTTAATTTTTTCACTATTTGGTGTTTTGTTCCTACAATGAGTAAGTATATGGAATTGTACAGTTATCTTTGAT
The DNA here is from genome assembly GCA_023653785.1 of Ophioderma brevispina. NCBI lineage: Eukaryota > Metazoa > Echinodermata > Ophiuroidea > Amphilepidida > Ophiodermatidae > Ophioderma > Ophioderma brevispina. Next base: position 6,549 of record JAMKCH010018023.1, read on the forward strand.
TTATAAGCTAAAAATGCATTTCCACATTTTTTTATTCTCTCGCATTATCGCTGCTTAACCCTTTAAAATAACAATAAATAAAGGGGGCCGGTAAACGTATGTCCGAAATATAAAGGGGTCACCTTACAGAAAGACTGGTAATGAAATATTAAGAAGAGCAGGTCAAGCATACGTAAAATAAATAATAGCATCTCAGTTCACTGACCATCCAGGATTTGAACCCGGGACCTTCCACTAATAGATTTTCTACTAACTAAGCAAGCTATGCTTTTCACTGAAGGTTCAATGATATACCTTAATATTGATCTTCTTTTCTTAATTTCAATTGCAAAACATTAGCATAAATATCCAAACGTGTAAGGTTGGGTCCGAATTCTGGACAGTTAGAGATTTTTATCTTTCTCTCGTTTCTAGCTGTGGAGTGCTGTTGGTTGAAAATGAATACGATGCTAATTAAAAGTAAACATGAAGTGTATATTACAAAATGAAAAGCCTTATAGAGTTTAAAGCCGAACCAAAACCGTAAGAGATATTTTACTTTGAAGATGTCATGCACATGCACAGCAAGCTTAAGATGATTTTAACATTTTACAATTAGTTTACCGGTTTCTGGTTAGGCTTAGTCGAGTTGTTGCTACTCACTTCCCCCTCTCGAGTTATCACTCTTACTGTTGGCGTTGTGGGGTTTGTTGTCCAAGGTGACGGTAATGAGGAGTGTTTGTCATTAGATGGCGAATTTACAATTGAATTAACATCTTTGGGTGTTGTAGCTGCAGCTGCAGGGTTAGAATCTGCCGATTTTGAAAGCACAGGGTTTGGTCTTTGCTGTGTGTTACCTCCATTCCTTACGGGTTGTTTGTTAGATAAATTTACACTTGTAGGTTTGTTTGCAAAACTAGGAATGTCATTAGCAGGTGTAATTATAACAGGCGGAGGAGATCTAGGAAGAGAACTTAGTGGAGATGAAACACGCGAAGTTCCCGGTGAAGGCATCGTCGACGCTGGACTGAATCCCGCTGACGATGAGGTACGAGGAGTAGAACTCCAGAGTGGTCCAGTGTTAACGCTGGTACCCGTATACCAAGGTCCTGAATTGGTGTATTTTACCGATGAGATACCAGCGTCGGACTCGATCATATTCATAGTCGATTGTTGTAGCTCCAGCTCTGCTTGACGCTGACCGACGTCATATTTGGATTTCTTAAATAACGGCATTTTAGCTCTTTTTTGGCCAAATTACACCGTAAACGCTGACACTAGTAAACACGACTTTTTTCACACGATTTATCATAATACATGTATAACGGGGTCACAGTGAAATACGCGGTGTACGTGTGCATTAAACCGTAATAAATATACTGATTTACATAACAAAGCTATTCTTGTCACTCTACGTACATGTATAGGTATTGATTGAACTGAAAAACGTGCATAATGTATGTCTGCATTACATGCATGTACACAGTCTGGAAGTATACAGAATAAATAAACACTAGACTTTCAAAAAAAGTTAGTACCCATGACCAAGTTTGAACAAAATAAAATACTAGAATTTTTTTTGTATTTTTCGCATATTATAAGATTAGTAATATCTTGCCTTCAAATTGTGGGAACCTTGTATAGTTTGTTCCGGGAGTTTGGTAATTGTGGTAATATTGATTTTACGACAATCAACGGAAACACGACTTTATACAAATTAGAACAAAATAAACATCAGTGCCTACTGATATGCGATAAAAATGCATTTTTTGTGATCTGATTGTCATAATTTCATATTTGGTATGGGGTATAAAAACACTTAAATTATCTTTAAATTTATTGTAATCGCTACAAACAATTCATAGACCCTCAGTGCTTAACTGAAAAGCACACAAACAGCAAAGAAAATAAAAAGAATAGTGAGGAAATAAAATGTCTTTGGACTTTAAACAACGTTGTCTCAGATGAACAGTATTGCATTCAGATTTTTGGAACTGCGATGGGAACAAGATGTGCTCCCTCTATAGCATGTCTTTGGGAAACCCATCAATGCAAACCTTTCCTATGGCGATATTTGTCTTCAATGGTCTGAAAGAAAAGTTTCATGATTTTGGCACCTTTGCAAACAATATATATATTAAATTCTTACCAAGACACTTTTTCAGCTCTCTTGTGTTGGTTGATAAAAGCAGTTTTGATATTGCTGAAACGGTGTGTTGCACTGTAAAAAATAAGAGTGCAAATTACAACAAAATACTATAAAAAGGCTTAGAAATGACAGTATTTGGCTTTAATTTGGAAATGTAGAAAAATACTGCTAATTTTATGTCCAATTATCCAGGCCTATAATGACTTAATTTAAAAGTGGAGCTTCGAATTTTAATGAATGTCAATTACACGATTAAGTACTAAAATGTACAAGAAAAAATACTGTAAATTATACAGAAAAATCCTGGCAGCATTTCTGCCAACACAACCTGTACAAATACAGCTTTTACATTTTTCCATTCAAATTCACTATGTTACAGTATTTTTTTACAGTGCTGTCTTGTTATTTTTATACTGTACATTTATAACTTTTACAATCTCCGTGATACCGTGTTGGATCTGACGCCTGATGAAATTTGCCTGTTGGGTTCCTGCGGATTATCGTTGATGTTATTCACCATATAATAGGAATTGTTATTGTTTGATTTCTCTCTAATGCCGAAATTCTGTTTTTCTGTATGTATACTTATACACATAATCCGGATTAACTTTAAAATACCCTACCCATTGCTACCACAACGGAGGTGGCGCGAAGCTCAACGTTTTAAATAATTGATAAACGATATCGGGAAAAGTATGACAAAATCAAATAAATTATGCCTCAAAAAGGTCGCAAAATTAAATTCCAAAGGGCCATTTTGAGAAGAGTGCGCTTTCAGGATTTTTCAATGTTAATAATTTGCATGGTGGTAACCTAGGTTTGTAAATCTCTTGCATGTATTGGCCCTCACTTGAAATCCAAATCAGCTCCATATGTGTAAAAAGGATGATGTTATACTTATATAATAAGCCTACGTAGTCGGTTTATTACAAGCTATTAATACTTATGATCACGGTGTCGAATGTTAAGACAATACACATTAGAGCTGATTTCTTTGGCTGTACCCCATTCAACCTGTGACCTTTGTTTTATTTTTAGAGCAAATTGAAGAAATGTTATAATTGCTGAAAATAAGCCTGCCACTTTAAAGGCACTATCAGTGATTTGCTAAATCAGAAAATCGAAAAAAAATATCAAAATTAAGATTTGTGCATGTCTGTAACATGGATATGTATCCTAACATACCATACAAGTGATAGGACCAAAAGCAATCTAATAAGGACAAAATCGGACATAGTCATTATTGTCCGTACGGACACTTACTGCAACACGTAATTGAATGGGGATTGATATCTTTAAACACTGCTGTTTGCTTCTTTTTCTGTCAATTTTTCAGTTGCAAAAATAACTTTCGTAAATTATACAGACTTATCGTTCACTTTAAAGCTATTTCTGTAAATTTTAAATATTTTGACTCTTTCGGGTGAATCACTGATAGTGTCTTTAAGTTTTAAAAGTAAGAAAAGTGACAGAGCTGGATAAAAGACGGCATTTACCTGTACGGCCGGGCAAATTAACCCTTTGCAATTGAATTCTGTACCGAATGACCCGTTCTGCAGCTATAGGGTCAAAGATACACTTTTGAAATCTAATCTGTAGTGACCACACCGAAGTTCAACCTAACTTAAAATATTTTTCCCTATAATGTGCGTCCGTTGTAGTTCTTGGTAAAGTCAACTTTGCTTAATACAGTGTTTGTCAACAACGCACGATTGGACACCAAAAATATTTAAAATAAAAAACACCGCTGTTCGTCATGATGTTAACCAACTCGTCACTATATTTTTTTCATTCATATGCAAGACCACTGAGTGATCCCCATGACCTTAGATGTCAGATGATTGATTATTATTATTATTAGTAGTAGTAGTAGTAGTAGTATTATTATTATTATTAGTAGTAGTAGTAGTAGTAGTAATGTGATCTTAGATGATCACCGGTTATCTTAAAATGACATTATTTTTTTTTTTGCATCGAATTTTGAATAAACCCGCAAGGTTTCGTGACCGTACAAAAAAATTGACCGATTTGATACTGGATACCTCGAAATGATCATCGGAATTTTTGGCATTGAATGTTGGCTAAATCCACTATGTTTCATGACCATACAACAAATTTAAAGCCCAATAAACTAATTTTAACCACCAAGTTTGTAGTCTACTTTTACCGTCAACTTGTTACTCAGTTAAGAATACGTTGAATACTTCCTTTCATTTTTAAATAAACAAAAACAACACTATTTAAAGTGACTTCGTCTGAACCTAATTTTCATGGTTCATGGTCACATATGAATAGAAAACAAACAGCGAAGGAAGTATATTTTGAATATACAAAAGAATTCTGCGCCATTTTGAGTAAAGGTTACGTGCTGTTTGAAGTTTCCCACAGGTAAAGATCTAGTCTGATTATTCAAATGCTTATGTGTACCTTATTTGAAGTTTTTAAATAAGTTATCGCTATATTTTATTATTTTCTGCATAAACTATAGGCTAAATCTATATAAACTATAGTGTGGTGAAGTATGCAGAGTCAATATGCGTGGTAACCTGCGTAGGAAGCAGACCACAGCAACATCGTGATCGAGAACAGTAACCGCTTACGGATTTAATAGAACATTTGAGCACAGGCTGTATGTAAAAAATTTGGTACTCCTCGGTTGGTATTACAAGGACAGTCTACCTTTAGGCCCGGGGTTTTTTCTTTCAACATACTGTGAAAGTTGAATGTGACGGGCGAGAAAATGTTGCCTATCCATGAGGAATTTTCTCACCTGTTACAACACAACATTTTCAGACTATTTTGAAAGAAAAGAATCCATTCACGGAGGTTTTATCTTGTTTAAACCAGATGTAGAAGTAATTTTAGTCCGGCGTACTCATAGTCCGGCTACAACGGTAAAGAATAGAGCACTCAAGTAAGTTGACTCTTCACGCAACATTAGATTCACGCTTTATTCCGTTATCGCCTTTGGAGCCCGGACTGTGGCTCCCGCCGGACTATATATGCTTTCACACCGGGTCTAAAGAGACTTAGACTCCATTTCAGAATACCAGCCAATGAGTTTATTATGATAATTTGGTCATATCATTTTAAAAAGAAAATAGCTTTAACTGCCAAGTACAAGATTCGGCTGTTACTTACACCAAAGTGTTATACTCTTATATTGAAAGTTACTTAAAGAAACGTAAATTCCATGAGCAAGTACTAAATTACATCTTAATAATACAACATGTAGTAAACTGATGTGCCAAAAACACAAATGATTTTTCATTGTAAGAATTGGCACACACACACACACACACACACACACACACACACACAGACTTTTTATGCCTTGTGGGGACCTTACACACTTTTTTGACACCATAGAAAGTATATTCTGCTATATTAGTAAAATTAAAATCGCTATTGGGGTATGGGGTGGGGATGGTAAAGAACTTGTACCCCAAGGTACCCCAGATCTCAGCTGATCTATAAAATGAGTCCTACCAGTAGAACTTTTTTTTCACGGATAGTAAACTATAAAACAACTTTTTAATGTTTACACTGAAATTAAAAAAAAATTATATGGATTAAAAACAACATAAACAAAAGCAAGAACACACACATCAACACACACACACACCACACACACACACACACACACACACACACACACACACACACAAACACACACACACTCTCTTACACTGCTATAGTAGATTTCAAATTACCTGAGACTCCTTGAATATCAGGACGGGTGGGACATTGATATTGGGTTCAATCCCTGGCCATGCAGAGACTAGGCCTTTGTTGCGGTTAAAAAACATATTGTGACCATGGTACAAAGTTCCTGTACTGAATCGGTTTACTGGAAACTGATGCATTCAGTAATACAATTGGTCTGTTAATGATTGAAGGACTTATGCCATTGTTGGCCGGGTGGTCAAATCCGTTTTGCGCTAATCTCTTAATACAAGGTTGACCCATTTTTTGTGTGTGCGTCGATATAAGAATGCATTATTTCTCCAATGCTGTGATAAGGAATGATATTTTGCAGTGTCAAAAGTAAGTTATGTTCAAATAACAACGTTTAATGAAATAAATGCTGGTGTTTTCATCCTGATACGTCAATTGAAACATTCATCTATCTTAGATGTGAAATTTTAGGTCAACATTTATTTACTAGCTACATTACTATAATTGTAAGAGTATCATAAACTTGTTTTACCTGTGGCCATTAAAATAATTCCTCTTACCTCTCACGGTGAATGGACAGACCTAAAACGTTTAATGAGGTCTCACTTATTTTAAAATCTAATATAATGATATACCGTGCAGCTCGGTTGTCCGACCAAGATCTATGAACTTGTACCCCAGGGTGTGAATACTTATCATACTACTGACTCTTTGGCTTTTGCAGCATAACTGAAAAAGCAAGCATGGCTATACTATACTACTTCATTCCCGTACTTATTCTGATCCTGATTTTCCTTCTTGCAATTTGGATGATAGCATTGATTTGTCAATCGCAATCAAACGGTAAGCTAAACATAAAATTGATACCCTTTACGGTATTTATTATTGATAAAAACTTGAGAATTAATTGGTTATTATGCATGATGCAGTCAATATTGATGTCAAAATATTTGACCACGATCAATGCAACTGAAGTAGCGAAACCACTTTGATTAAAATCAGCGTCAATGAATTGGTATGCATTTGTGAAGTCACTTTTTTATATTTTCATATTGACTTAATGTAATAAAATATCTTGCAGCTTTTTCTACATTGGGCATCATATGCCTGACCGTGCAAAAAAAAGCAGTCAATCTAATTTTGACTTGAAAAGCACATATTTTGCTCAAATTTAGGTGTTCTTTGGAATATAAAATGTGCAAAAACGTGGGTGCAGTGGCGTAACCAGTGGGGTGGGGGCGGGGGACACAATAAAAACGGGAAGGGAGGGGAGCAAAAAGATGGGAAGGGGGAAAGGGAGGAAGAAGAGAAAAAGAAAAAGAAAAAGAGGGAAAGAGAGAAGAAAGGGGAAAAACAAGAGAAGAAAGAGGGAAGAATAGAAAGGGGAAAGGAGAAGTGAAAAAGAAAGGGAAGAAGAGAAAGGAAAGATTTATTGTAGTGTCAAACGAATTTATTGTGAAATATGTGCTCTGAAACACTACTTTTTACCTTCTAAGATGGGAAATCTCAGGAGTTTCAGGGGCTTCGCCCCCTGGACCCCACCAGTGGCCCTAAGGCGGGCCCATGGACCCGACCGTGTAGACTTTTGCGGCAAGGCGCTCGCACATTAATATCCCCAAGCTGGTACTGGAATCGGGAAAACTCTTGTAAACCTTGGACACTACTTTTACTTCTAAGAATGGCAAACCCAGGAACTTCCCGGGGCTTTCGCCCCGGACCCGGGCCTGGCACCCCCAACAGGACCTAAGGCGCCCCTGTATCCCCAAACCCGTAGACCTTCGCGGCAAGACGCTCGCACATTAATATCCCCAAGCTGGTACAGGAATCGGGAAATCTCTTGATTTGAACTCATTTTAGATGTGTACTGCATGTCTGAAGGCATGAGGGGATCAAACATTTTAAGATAAGACCCTAAAAAGGGGGAAATAAGAAAACTTTCAAACCTAAATAGGGGATCACGCAATTTTGTATGTCCAACGTCCAACCCCCCCCCCCCCCCCCCCCCCCCCCCCCCCCCACCCCACCACCACCACCAACCACCACCAACCAAAGCTTTGTGACACCTTCGTTAACCATTGCTTTTTAGGTTTTCTTTCAGCGAAAGACGGTTCAACACCACCAAACACGCGTGTCCGTGGTCGCATGTTTATACCACATCAATTTGAATCGCCCCATGCACCCATTGTCACAGAGTGCGCGTGAACTGCAGACACCCTACCTCCCTTACAGCCAAGCAACCCAAGTCCAACCTGGTGCGTGCACCCAAGCCATGGCGGGATACAACCAAACCCCAACGAGTAACTTTGGTTTGCCAGAGAATGTATCACCGTATGCGTATCCGCCACCATCCTCGAGCCAGCTCCCATCAGGTGCTACTTCAGCAGCACAGCAGCAAGGTGTGATTCTCGATGTGTCATCTCTGCCGAACTCAGTGACATAGAGGGTGTGTGTGGCATGTGTTTACATCTTGGATGCCCTTTAGGTTTCGGACAAAATCACAGCATGCAAAATACCCTATTTTTACAAGGGGTGTTTTTCTCTCTTTTAAAGGTGATCCTCATTGCTCGGACGGCATATATTAAAGAGACATGAGGAGATTCCAGAAAGACGCGCCCCCGTTTTTTTTTTTTTTTTTTCGCACCCGGGTTTTTGCATATTTGGAATGCTTTCCAATGTATTAGATCATACCTGAAGTAAATAAGCCGAATACGCCGTCTTTATGTAATAATATGATGATTTAGTACTTTCTGTCGTGCAGGACAGAAAGTCAAAGCACGGTGTTCTATGGGGACAATTACGTTAGGCAGGCAAGTTCAAAACAAGGTTTGCTGTTTCTTTTGTGTTTGTTTGTCCAATAAACCTTCGGAACGTTCTTGGTAGGTGGTCTACAATCGATTCTGTGCGATTTGATAGAAATTCGTATCCTAAAAAAATCTCCTCCTGTCACTTTAAGCTATATACCAATGGAAAGCTTATTTTATCGCGATTTTATATGTAACGGTGTCATATTATCGACTCACGATTTGGTTACAAGAGCCAAAATGAAATTCGTCTTTCAAGCAACACCACTTCAGCGAAAGTCAATATTATTGACTTGGGCGCTGTGAGGTGGTGACGTCACCGATTGTGTAATCGCCTATGCAAGTATACAAAATCCCATTCACTTCTATCGCTCGCTTCTGCGCTTTCGAAGACTTACCATTGTTTTCTCTTAAAGCTTCTAAAATTTGCTCAACTAAATCAGAATTATGAGCAATACAGATACAGATAACTATCTGTTGAAGTATCTGGTAGATTTGATGGCTCTATCCCACAGAGAAGGCGGTTCAGTCGGCATTTTATAGGGCCTACATACTGAATTCCTTGCTGCAATTTGTTATAATTGTCGCTAGTTAAAGTAATAACCGCCATGTTACGCTCGATGCGCCAAGACTTTACCGGAAACCCAATAGCAAAGCCAACAGTGATTTATTAAAAAAAAGTTCAATAACCATAATTGTGTGACTGTTTCCCGGTCTGAGAAAAGTAGATTGAGATATTTTCCGTTACTCCCCCTGATAGCGCCTATACCTCATGCAAAAGAGGGTGTAACGTAAATCATTGGAAGAGCCGTGTCTTTATACGCACGCGGTAGTTTTTGACCACACCCATGCTCCAGGGGCAGGTCTCCCTCACTAACCTCAAAGGGCAGCTATTTATTTTTCATGCTCCAGGAGCATGAGTGGTGGTCAAAATCTCACACTTTCGTGTAAACACAGCGGCCTCTGAGCTCTGCTCGCTACTCACGATTCATCGTAAGCGATGAGAATTCAAGCGATTTTTTCACATTTCTTGCACACTTATGAAGCCGGGAATTATAATAACCAATCTACAGATATCAAGGAACCTAGTCCACCAACATTTCCGCTATATTGGCGAAATTGAAAACGGGAGAAGAGGACGTTTGGGGTTCCTTACATTGGAAGATGCATTGCGCAACAAGACCTGTGCAATCGCCTACTCCACACGATTTTGCCAAGGTCAGAGAATGAAAGCTTAAGCGTATTTTTGGGAGTAAAATCGCAACGAAATAAAGCGTTAGTTTTTTTGGCTTATAGCGGCTTATTACGATTTTTTTTTTGGACAAAGATATTTTTGGCATCCGGAGTCATAAGCTTTCCATTGGTATAATAGCTTAATATATGCCGTCCGCGCAATGGGATACTTTAATTCGGGTTTTGAAGACCATAGACATGTACCTGTATGTTCGTGTTCCATCGAGTTATTCTCTTGAAATATTTTCGGGTTTTGAAGTCTGTAATGTTTGATATTTGTAAACTATCGAATGGTTTTGACTGTTGTAGGTTTTGTAGACTAAACTAGATAGATTTTTTAGTAATTTTTGGTATTTTGTAGATTTTTAGAGTAGATTTTTTGGATAGTTTCTAGATTTTGCATGGGTTGACATAGATAGGAGAATGTGTATTTATATGACCAGAGTATTTGGACCACCACTGTACAATGATACTACTTGATTGGTTTTAGAAATTCATCTCCTTCCTTTTTAAGATGGCATAATTACATTAACCCTTCGCGTCTACTCGGTATCGTGTGGTTTATTCCGTTAATTGAATAAAGCACCGATTTATAGTGCGTGTGAAATATATAATGTACTTTTGCCAAAAAGATTCTAACCTTTACTTTACAAACAGGAAGGAAAAACTCTTACACACCTTTTTTGTCAGTGGCGGCGCCACGTGGGGGGGGTCCAAGGGGGCATTCCCCCCTAAATGTTTTTTTTTGCCCCCCCCCCCCGTCCGAAAGAAAAATGACAGATTTTTGTCAAAATTCGGCGATTTGGGGCAAAAATCCAGCGATTTTGGGCCAAAATTGGTTTAAAATTTCCAAAATTTTGCATATTTTCCCCCCAGCTCAAGTGTAGTGCACTTTTGCCACCCCAAGATTTCAGTTTGCCCCCCCCCGCGCCCCCCCCCCCGAAAAAGAGGTGTGGCGCCGCCACTGCTTTTGGTAAGGTACATTTACAAACACATTGTGGATTATTAGTGTGAATAGTTAAAAGATGTCAAAAAATGATAATGTAATTTTCGCAAGAATTGTGCACTTCATAATTTCACAAAAATGAGACCTTTTAGGAGTATAAATGTATTTTTAATTCACCTTTGTTGTAAGAATTATTTCATGTCTTGTATGTTATTTTTGGTGTGATTTATGAATAAATGATTTGTTTTTTCTTTGTGGGAAATTAAATTTATATAACGTTGTTTACCTTTTTATTTGACCCGATACCTACCGAGGATGTAACTTAATCACCCTCATGTTTTCTAATAATTACAGGTCGTCGCCCGCATCACAATACTGTCCGTAGTTCACTTTTTGAGGTTTCTGCGAAATTCCGCCTACTTACTTATTTCATCGAGTTCTTGCATCCACAAAGTTTCAAAATGTGAGGATGCCTAATCAATTAGTTTATATAATTACGATTTTTGACATTGTCCTCAAAATCATCATATCCGTGTTTCACATACTGTCATATTTGTAAATCGCCATTCATTTACCACGTGTTTGATATGCGTTCTATTTTGCCGATCGCAAAATAAACGATTCCACATACAGATCTATTTTGACGTAGTTCCATCATTATTTCGTAAACAAGCGTTTCACATAGCGATCTATTTTCCTTACATTGAAAAACAACGTGTAATATGCGTCGATTTGCAATATACATTATTTGTGATTTTCACATACACTTATAACTTTGTAGCCTATTAAGATAATATAATTGCAGTTTAAGTTGGATTTATGGTTTATATTGGAACTGAAAAATGTTTTCTTCAAACAAAGAAAGTCTATGATGTATTTCATTTATGCTTCTTTTTACCCGTATAGACATGAAATGTCGCGATAGATTTTGAATTGCGATTTTCTCGGAAAACTTTTTTTGTAAAATACGACAATATATGTGGGCGACGAGTGTTTCCAGCTCGCCGTTAATTACAATCTGAGATCCAATTCTAACTAAAACGCTTCTTTTACCAACTCACCTCTGTAAAAATCTCTTGCTACTATTGCTTAAAGCCTATTAGCACATTTTTTTGAAGAGCGCCCCCGATTTTTAAAAAAAAAATTGGATTTTTACACGGTTGCATTGGTACCTGGCTATAGTAACTATACTGTGAATGGTTAAGCTCGAACCAATGGTTAAGCTCGAATGTGTGTCACAAACAAGGAATTTTTTGTAATTAGAATGCTTATTATCGGGGATCCCGATAATATTCAACGGCTGCTGGAAACGGCTTCCAATGTGAAATAGCCGGTAAAAAAGCGCCATGTACGGGTCCTACGCGCACCTATTATTGTTTTATTGTTTCAGGCTAGTCAAGTTAGAAGTTATCTTCTAGAGGTGGCACTATTTCTCATGGACGACATAACCTACATTTCCAGCCTTTCTGCCGTTAAGTCCACTCTGAGATCGCCACGGTTCTAAGTAAAATCGCTTATTTTATGATAAATTACCATGTTCTTAGCATTCTCGTTTGCAGGTATCGTTTCCTAGACAATCACCACGTAACGTGCCAAAATCTCACTTTTGAAAATTGGGGGCCTCTTCAAAAATGTGCCATTGTTGATTGTAAATGCTTAGCTTATATAATTTCTTGAATGCAAATGTAATTAAATTATTTGATATTCGTTGCACAATAGAAATACCTATTACGTTAATCCACAACTTTATTTAGGCATTTTAGCTACACTACAAGTTTCCAGGCAATGGCGAAATAGGCCAGTAGTATTATCTCATATAGCCAAATAGTTGGACATTTTTGGTATCAGCTGATTTTTTCATTATAGGTGCGGGAACATGTGTAATCACTGACAAAAAGTCCCCGCAAATCCCCTGGTGGCATTTTCCAAAATCCAAGATGGCGTCCAGAAATGGCCGTTTTTAGATATTTTATATATTTTTGGATAAGTGTCTAGATATTTTCATGTGTTGACAATAGATAGGAAAGTGTATATTATATGACCAGAGTATTTGGACCACCACGTACAATGGATACTAAACTTGATTGGTTTTAGAAAGTCAGAGCTCCTTCCTTTTAAGATGGCATAATTACATTAACCCTTCGCGTCTACTCGGTATCGGTGTTTTATTCCTTCAATGGAATAAGCACACGATAGAGGCGTGTGAACTATATAATGTACTTTTGCCAAAAAGATTCTAACTTTACCTTTTACAACAGAAGGAGAAACTCTTACACACCTCTTTGTCATGGCGGCGCCGACGGGGGGCAAAGGGGGGCATTCCCCCTAAATGTTTTCTTGCCCCACCCCCCCCCCCCCCCCGGCCGAAAGAACACATGAAAGATTTTGTCAAATTCGGGCGATTTGGGGCCAAAAGATCCGCGATTTGGGGGCCAAATTGGTTTAAAATTTCCAAATTTTTTATTTTTTTTATATTTTTCTAATATTTAAATGGTGCACCCTCAGATTTTTCATTTTTGCCCCCCCCCCCGCCCCCCTACACGCGCCCCCCCCCCCCCGACAAAGAGGTCTGGCCCGCCACTGCTTTTTGTAAGTGTACATTTACAAACACACTTGTGGATTATTATTGTTACTATTTAAAGACTGTAAAAAATGATAATGTATTTTCGCAAAGAATTGTGCACTCATGAACTTTTACAAAAATGAACCTTTTAGGATGTATAAATGATTTTTAATTCACCTGTGTTGTAGCATTATTTTCATGTCTTGTATGTTTATTTTGGTGTGCATTTTCTGAATAATGATTTGTTTTTTCTTTTGTGGAAAATTTAAATTTATATAAGTGTTGTTTACTTTTTACTATTTGACCCGATGACTCCCCGAGGATTAAACGTAATCACCCTCCATTTTTCTAATACATTACCGGTCCTTCGCCACGCATCCACATACTGTTCGTATTCATCACATTTTTGAGGTTTTCTTACTCGAAATTCCGCTACTTACTACTTAGTTCATCGGTTCTTGCGATCCACAAATTTTCAAAATGTGAAAAAAAATAAAAAATTATTAGTTTATAATTACTGATTTTTGACAATTTTTCCCTCAAAATCATCATATCCTGTTTCACATACTGTCGTATTAAAATCGCCATTCATTTTACACGTGTTTGATATAGCGTCATATTTGCCGCTCTCAAATAACGATTCACATACAGAATCTATTTGATCTTTCCATTACATTATTTCGTTAACACCGTTTTCACATAGCGATCTATTTCCTACATTGAAAAAACAACGGTGTAAGCTTCGTCGTATTTTTTTCAATATACATTATTTGTGATTTCACATAGAGACTTATAACTTTGTAGCCTAAGTAAGATAATATAATTGAAGGTTTAAGCAGTTGGATTTATGGTGTCTATTGGACTTAAAAGTTTGTTCAAAACGGTTAAGTCTAGATGTTTCATTTATGCTTCGTTCTACCGTTAGACATGAAATGTCGCGATAAGATTTTGAATTGCGATTTTCTCGAAAACTGTTTTTGTAAAAGAAATATTTGATGTGGGGCCGAGTGTTTCCAGCTCCGCCGTTAATTACATCTGAGATCTCAATTTATAATATAAAAATCGCTTCTTTTAAACCAACTCACAACTCACCTCTGTAAAAATCTCTTGCTACTATTGCTTAAACAATATTAGCACATTTTTTGAAGACGCACACCCGTTTTTCAAAAAAAAATTGAGATTTTTACACGGTTGCATTGGTAACTGGGCTAGTAAACTATAACCTTTGAAATGGTACGCTCCGCACCAATGGTTAAGCTCTTGAAAATGTCTGTGTCCCACAAACGAAGGAATTTGTAATATAATGATTATTATCGGGGATCTCAGATAATAATTTCAACGGCTGCTTGGAAACGGCCTCCAATGGGAAATAGCCGGGAAATAGCGCCATGTAACGTGTCTACACCAGCACCTTTATTTGTTTTATAATTGGTTCAGGAAAGTAAGTTAGAGTTAATCTTCTAGAGTTTGCACTATTCTCATGACCGACATAACGTAGCATTTCCAGGCTCTGCCGTTAATTCCAATCTGAGAGCCCCAATTCTAATTTAAATGCGCTATTTTATGAAAATCTCATTTTCTTAGCATTCTCGTTGCGAGGTATCTTTCCTATACAATTAGCAACGGTACACTACTGTGCCAACATATCAACTTTTGAAATTGGGGGCGCTTCTTCAAATGGGCCATGTTGCTTTAAATGCTGCTTATATCATTGCTTGAATGCATTCATTAATATTTTGAGTATGATTTGCAAAAATAGAAAATACCCTATTACTTAAATACACCAAACTTTATTTAGGCATTTATCTAGCCTACAACGGTTCCAGGCCAATGCGAAATTAGGCCAGTAGTCTTGCTCATATAGCCAATAGGTGGACAATTTTTGTATCAAGCGATTTTTTTCAGTATAGGTGCTGGAACATGTGTACTTTCACTGACAAAGTCCCCGCAAATCCCCTTGTGGCAATTTTCCAAAATCCAGATGGCGTCCAAAATGGCCGTTTTTAGAATCTTTTATTATTTTGGGAACTATACATGTTAAAAAAAAACACATATCCAAACATATCGTAATTTTGAGTATGGTGAATCTATTTAAAAATTAACCAAGATTTAACGCTGACAATATTCAAAATTCACAATGCGTCCCAAAATTGCCGCCATTTTTATATTTTGAGAAATGTTGAATCGCAAGTGTTTCAAAAAATGGCTATTTAGAGACTAAAGATAGTACTTAAGTTAATGAAATCCAACACTAGCCAGTAAAAAATAATATTGTATGCTTATTGAACTTAGAGGAGGAGAATAAAATAGTATAAAAATAAAAGAATCCTCATTTAATCAGAGTTTCCTCGTCTTTCACAGATCTTAGAACAAATATTTGCCAAAGTATAGAGAAGCTTGCATTCACCATCCTGCACCAATTAAGGGGATTATACCACAAATACCAAACCATCATATGGGGGGGGGGGGGGATCAAAACAGTATAAGAAGTAAAAAAAATAATTTTTAAAGATTAAAATGAAAATGGCTCTGTACTGACATAATAAAGTTATTAAACTTCACATTAGAGGTGGTTTGAACGTGTTATTTGTTTCTCCCAGCACCATGACAGCGGTAACGCGGCGTTCCGAAAACAATGCATTGTTTTTTCCAAATTTTGGCGAGTAATTTAATTATGTTCCTATGGATAGGGTTGTGAGTCCATTTTAAGGGGACTTATACCCCAAATCAAAAAAAAACTGTCACAGTAGCTAGCTATTGCTGTTTTTACGAGAGCCCCATGGGGACAAGTAAAATATCTGTTTTGGATATTCTGTTCCCCAGTTTTTGCAATCTGTTCGCCACAGTTTGCAATCTGGTTCCCCAGATTGCAATCTGTTTCCCCACATATTCGGAATCTGTTCCCACATTCTGCAATCTGTTCCCACAGATTGCAATATGTTCCCACAGATTTACGTATCTGTGGCCATCGCTTGCCATCTGTTTTCCCACAGATTACGTATCTGTTCCCACATTGGGTTGGTGGGGTGCTAGATGCCATCGTTTCCCACAGATTACGTAATCGTTCCACAAATTGCACTCTGTTCCCACAATTGCAATCTGTTTTCCCTAACAATTCGCAATCTGTTCCCACAATTTGCAATCTGTGCCCACAATTGCAATCTGTTCCCACAGATTGCAATCTGTTAGCACAGTTGTGCAATCTGTTGCCCACGATTGCATCTGTTCCACAGATTGCAAATCTCTGTTCCCACAGATACGTAATCTGTTCCCACAAATGGCAATCTGTTCCCACAGATTGCATCCTGTTCCCACAATTACGCAACTGTTCCCACAGATTGCAATCTGTTTCCCACAGATTGCAATCTTTCCCACATATTGCAATCTTTGCACATTTGTGCAAGCTGTTCCCACAGATTGCATCCTGTTCCCACAGATTGCATCTTTCCCACAGATTACGTAACTCGTTCCCACAGATTGCATCTGTTCCCACAGATTACGTAATCTGTTCCCACAATTGGCAATCTGTTTTTCCCACAGCTTGCAATCTGCTCCCACAGATTGTAATCTGTTCGCACAATTTGCAATCCTGTTTCCCACAGATGACGTAATCTTTTCCACAATTGTGCCATCTCTGTTCCCCGATCTTTAATCGTTCCCAACCACATTGCAATCTGTTCGCACAGGTTGCAATTTGTTCGCATCAGATTGGGCAATCTGTTCCCACAGATTGCAATCTGTTCCCACAGATTACGTAATGTGTGCCACAGATTGCATCTGTTCCCACAGATCACGTAATCTGTTCGCCACAGATTGCAATCTGTTAACACAGATTACGTAATCGTTTCCACGATTGTAATCTATTCCCACATATTGCAATCTGTTGCCCACAGATTGCAATCTGTTCCCACAGATTTGCAATCTGTTCCACAGATTTGCAAGCTGTTCCCACAGATTGCATCTGTTAGCAACGTTTGCAATCTGTTCCCACATATTGCAATCTGTTCCCACAGATTTGCAATCTGTTCCCACGATTACGTAATCTGTTCCCACAGATTGCAATCTGTCCCACAATTACGTATCTGTTCCCACAGATTGGCATCGTTCCCACAATTACGACCTTAAAAAACATCCTGTTTTCCCTACAACAACACACATACAAAACCTGAAAAAATCTGTTTTCCCACAGATTGCAAATCTGTTCCCACAGTTTTGCAATCTCTTCCCCCAGATTGCAATCTTTTCCCACAGTTTGCACTCTCTTCCCAAACCACCAGATTGCAATCTCTGTCACCTACCATCCACAGATTACGTATCTGTGGCCACAGATGCAATCTGTTCCCACAGATACTTAATCTGTTCCGCCACAGATGTCAATCTGTTCCCACAGATTACTTAATCTGTTCCCACAGATTGCACTCCGTTCCCACAGATTACGTAATCCTGTTTCCCCACGATTGCAAGCTGTTCCCACATATTGCACTCTGTTTTCCACAATTTGCAATCCTGTCGCACAGTTTGCAAGTGTCCCCCAGATTGCAATCTGTTTTCCCACCTATTACGTAATCTTGGCCACGATTGCAATCTGTTCCCACAGGATGGCACTCTGTTCACAAATTTGCAATCTGTTTCGCACATTGCAATTCGTTCCCACAGATTGCAATCTGTTCCACAGATTACGTATCTGTGGCCACAGATTGCAATCTGTTCCCACAATTACGTATCTTTTTCCCACCAGATTCAAGCTGTTCCCACAATTACGTCAACTGTTTCCCACAGATTGCAAGCTTTTCCCACCGATTCTTGTGGCCACAGATTGCAATTCTGTTCCCACAGATTGCAATGTTCCCACAGATTGCAATCTGTTTCGCAACGGTTGCAATCCGTTCGCACAGATTGCAATTTCTGCCTCAGAGTGCAATCTTAGCCTCAGAATTGGCAATCTGTTCCACAGCATTACGTAATCTGTCCTCACACATTGCAGTCCTGTGCACAGATTACACTCGGTGAGGGGATCTGGCCAGAGGATACCCGAGTGTCTGAGTGGAGAACTGAACATGACAGTTACTACGACAAGGGGGGTGCAGAGCGTACACACTTCGTGATTCACTAATCTGTTTTTCCCACAGATTGCAATTTGTGGCCACAGATGCAATCTGTTCCCACAGTTTGCAAGGCTGTTCGCAAAGTTTGCAATCTGTTCCCTCCCACAAATTGCAATCTTGTGGACCACAGATTACCATTTGTTCCCACAATTGTCAATCTGTGCCACAGATTGCAATCTGTTTTTCGCACAGCTTTTGTCAATCTGTTCCCACAGATTGCAATCTGTGGCCACAGATTGCAATCTGTGTTTCCCACAGATTGCAATCTGTTTCCCCAGATTCAATCTGTGGGCCACAGATTGCAATCTGTTCGCACAGTATGCAATCTTTGCCACAGATGCAATCTGTTCCACATATTTGCAATCTGGTTTCCCACAATTGCAATCTGTTCCCACAGATTGCAGCTGTTTCGCACAGTTTTTTTGCGCTTTGCAAGATTGCAATCTGTGGCCTCAGATTGGGCAATCTGTGGGCCACAATTGCAATCTGTTCCCACATATTGCATCTGTTCCCACAGATTGCAATCTGTTCCCACAGTTTGCAATCTGTTCGCACCGATTGCCAATCGTGCCTCAGAATTGCAATCTTGGCCACAGATTGCAATTCTGTTCCCACAGCAATCTGTGGCCACAATTGCAGTTATTTGTTGAAGCTGACATTTAGGTATCACTTGCCCCGTTTTGCGTCTTTGTCATTTCTGTATATAGTGGGGTGGCTTCGGATCAATTATCAGGATTATGTGACCGGGTGGCGAAAAGCGGCCATTTTGGTATGGGCTTTCCTGACTGTAGATTCAATTGATTTTTAGCCAAGGAGCCCCTCTCAGAGAGATCCAATATGGCCTCCGTTCATGATAATATTGTATTTTCTTGAGTTATTTGGTTAAAAGAAACTGAATTCTATCAAAATATTATATAAATACTAAATCTTATCCTCAAGAGTTTCCCGCCGTCGTCATCCTCAAGTCAAACTTAATGATCAAAATGGCCACAATTCATGTAAAAAATGGCAAATTCCCCCCCCCCAAATTTTATCCCCCTGGCTTGGAAAAGCATAGGGGGAATTTGCTAGGTGCGAATGTCTGGGTATGGATGTATGGTAGATGTGTTGTTGTGGTTACCAGTTTTGGGTAGGTTTGGTTATGTTTTCGTTTTTCGCTCTCCTTCGAAAAGTTTAGGTCCATTTAAACCAGACTGGGGTTAAGGTGCATAGGGGTTCCTTCAGGGGTAGATGATGTCAGGTTTGACTAAGGTCAAGGTCTTGAGGTCATGTTCCCCGACTGCCATCCGTGCCATGGGGATGACGCAAGTTTACTTGCGGTATTTTTATAAGTCATAGACGGATAAAATTTGGCATGATAAACAGCTTTATTAGGGCAAACATGGTCAAAAGAATGGGAAATTGTTAGCGGCATTGAAATCAGGGTTGTAAACAATAGCAAATTAACCCAGAGGGTGGATAAACACTAGGGCGGGGGGTGCATTTTTAATGGTTTTCTAATATCGCATAGAATGCTAGAATAAGGTAAAACCATCAATACAATGGAAAATTGATTTCCAAGATTTAAGATAATCATATTTGAAACTTTGTCCCAGGAGCCCTTTGAAACAGGATGTCCTGCAATTGCCTAGATTGATGAACCGTGGGGCGGGGGTCTTTTTGCAATACAGCATCTAAAATCATTTTCAAATAATAGCTATTTTAGAGTAAAAGGGCTCCAATTTTTTCGGGCTCGCTCCGCTCCCCGGGTAAACCCAAATTTGTTTCCCACTCGGAATCGAAATTCTGAAAATGGGGTGGGGGGGAGGTTACCAATTTACAACAGCGTCGCGCCCGGTGCCCTATGCATCATCATGATTGCAAAAAATTTTAGGGAGGCCCCCTGATCGCCCCTGGTATATAAAAACTATAAATTGAATACAGAGTTCATGAGCCTTAGCACTTTCCTGGACCCCTGGAGCTATGAGTAATACCCTTGGGAAATCGATAGCTGTCGATGTTAGGCATATTTAACATCGCAATTTTGTACCCCTGGCTTGAAAAGCAGAGGGGGTATCCCGAGGGTGCGCAGGTCCGTAATTATGGGTATGGGTGTTTGTGGTGGGTTCCAGTTTGTCGCGTCTCCTTGAAATTCAACGGCGGTGCGGAAAGTTTGTAGTCTGTGTCACAGACTCCTAAACATACTATCTAAATGTACTGTTCTGCGCAAGAGATTAACGTTAGCAGTCCG
This sequence comes from Ophioderma brevispina, assembly GCA_023653785.1. Classification (NCBI taxonomy): domain Eukaryota; kingdom Metazoa; phylum Echinodermata; class Ophiuroidea; order Amphilepidida; family Ophiodermatidae; genus Ophioderma; species Ophioderma brevispina. The sequence goes on from JAMKCH010018023.1 coordinate 27,233, forward strand.
TCATATCGAATGCATGCAATGAACTAATCCCAAAGAATATCTCTCCGGAAAACGAAGGGGTTCTATGGAGATTTTTTGCATCAGAGTGTCCCGTTACTATGTTTTGTTTTAAATTATGCCCGTAATTGGGTCTGAACCTATAGAACCTCGCGAGAAAATGATACGTTTTTTGTTGTCGGGTACTTCGGTGCTCGCAAACACGGAAAATTGAACACGCAATCGCTACGGGCCGCATTCCCTTTTTCCCACAATGCATTCGGTATTAATTCAGTCTTAGAATTTTCAACGCTGGTTTTTTAATTTAACGTTTTCATTTAGAAACAGGCTATACGTACTTACCGTAGCGCCGTACCTTGCAATGTGGTTTCCTTCATATGTGGATGATGTCAAAGGGTCATATGCCCAAGGTCAAAGGTCACTGAGGTCATGTTAAGGTTGTTAAGTCTTGGTTAGGTTTTTGTTGTTTTGCGCAGCTTCTCGAAAAGTTTTTAAGTCCGATTTAAACCAGACTTGGTGATGTGCAATATGGGATCCTTCATTATGTGTATGAAATGTCAAAGGTCCTGGGTACCAAGGTCAAGGTCAACGAGGCATGTTTCCAGTTTGGGTTGGTTTTTTGATTTTAGGCTCTTCTTTGAAAAAGTTACAATTACAACCAACTACAACCTAGCATGGGTCCAGAGGTGCAAGCGTTTCCGTCCACTGACCTCTACTTTAAGCTAAAAGGCGAGAGATAGACCATTCGCGATTATAATAGTCCTCTGGAGGTTTGTTGAGCTTGCTAGTTTTCTGACCATGTCGAGCCGCAGGCAGACTTTCAGAATCTAGCAAGCGAACAACACCTCCAGAGGACTATTATATTCGCGAATGGTCTGTTTGAGCCGTTTATCTTGCATATACGTCGTGCAAGAATTAAAGCGATTTTTTTCTAATTATTCAGTACCATGTTGAATACATATAGTTTCTATTTTAAGTTAAAGGAACATAGGCCTAACTATTTTCTTAATAAACCACCTAAATGTCCTTGCTATAGTCGCATGTGTACGAGTCTATCAGCAGGTCTAGTCGATTCGCGTTTGTACGTTCGTCCCCTATAGTTTTTGGACCTATTCAATACGTCGGAGAGGGACACCTAGCCTCTACCGGGAAAATGAGAAATTCAAATTCATGTTGCCACACCGGATTATCTTGTAGGAAACTCAAGTCATATAACTCACTCACCTGCCACTGAATACACTTTCCATTCGTGTATGGAAACGCACTATAAGTCGTATCATTCAGGTCCTAAACTTGCTCACATAACATGATTAACAAAAGTCCCCGCGCCTCATTGAATTTTCACCATCCGCAAGAATGGTACGGGGGGTCACATATCAGATGAATCGAGTATTAATAGACCAGCGGGGTATCTATCGGAGGTATTTTCAATCTTGGGCCATTCACCTGTAGCATTGTGTTTTGATACTAAAGCCCAAGTGTAATCTATTGAAGCTATTGTAGGTATTCATCTATCTTTGAGCATTCACGTTGTATGCATTGTGTTGATACTAAAGCCCCATCCAATCGAAAATATTACGTTCAGTAATGTACATCCCTAGTGACACTACAGATTGTGTCATTGAAATGAGTAGAAGATGTGGAAAAGCAAAAGAAAATGAGCTTTCCGTTAAAACACAGTGTCAAGCAGCTACTGGCTAATTAACTGGCTGGAAACTGAACGTGTGGGTCTTTAATATATAACAATAAACTATTCTTTTATATTATATATTAATAAATTACATTGCGAAGTCCACGTCATTGTTTTGTAGCCCTACATTATATTCCTAATTTATTTTTTAAAATATTAACAGTATCGCGTCTCTGGAATTCACCTTTGACCCCCATTCTGTAACACCACAACTTTTATATTTTTGAATAGAGTACGCTTGCGCCCACCACATAACAAGCATACGCTTGTGGCATTCAGCCTGACGAACGATATTTTGTCTCGTGACAATGGCTTTTGATAGAACAGATGTTCCTCACGGCAGGCGTTAATAATTTAAATAAGCCTACCCCGCTACACAATGGTAGACGGTGTTTTCTTCTGAGGCTGTTTCGCAAAAATAATGGGCAGTACAAAACAAAAGAGATACATGATAACGAGAAGGAAAAAGGGCTAGAACTACATACATGGATAGCGGGTGCGATTCAATAGTGAAACATTTGTCCCGCCTATTACCTCTGCTTTCAATGGCACTTGTACGTCAGATTTGAAATTTACTCAAAATCAGGGAAAATAAAGAGGGTTTTTCACACAGAGGAATTTTGTTGTGCTATTCAAACATCATAATGAACAAATAAGGAAATTTCCGAAAAAAAATAACGAAACAAACTGAGGAAATTGAAATAATAAATACATAATGCAGTAACATTTATAACAATAAGATAAATGCGTATTTGGTTAAATATAGAAATAAATGAATGCCTGAAATGAATGAAGGAAAGATAGAAGAAAAATCCCAACGTTCCCTTTATTATTAATGATAAATAAAAAAGAAGGGGGAGGTAGGAGGAGGGGGGGAGGAAGAAGGGAAGGACAGGTAGGGGAGGGAAGAGGGAGGGAAGGGAGGGAAAGGGGGAGGGAAGGGAATGGGAAAGGGCAGGGGAAAGGTGCGGGGAAAGGGGCCCAAGGGGCAGGAGGCCGGGGCAGGGGCCCAAGAGCCGGATGGAGTCCTAAGGGGGAAGGGGACCATGGGCAGGGTCCCCAGGAGGACCCCCAGGGGAGGGGGCCCAGGGGCCAAGGGGCCGCATGAGTGTTGCATAATGTTTTCGATAATATGTTGTAAACAACCTTTTACTTAACACTTAAGTGATATAAGGTGGAAGGGTCCACGTGGACCCAACATTTTTGTTTTTCGTACCCATTTTTTTTTTTAAAACGGTAAATTATTTGTCCAAAATTTATGTAATTTGCCTACATATCAGTTGCGCATGTTTTGGTGGAAAAAAAATCAAATCACGATGGCATTATGTGCTAATTAGCAT
>JAMKCH010018024.1:0-22051 GCA_023653785.1 Ophioderma brevispina
TAATGCTCTGTCTTCAATGATGGTCAAAGGGTGGTGGACAGTCATCTTTGTAGAGCTCATGGCAATCTTCACAATCTGAAAAGATTTTAAAAAATTTACTTCAGTAAGGGAGCCACCATTATCACTAGGTCACTGTTCTCCACACTGAAAGCTAGCAGAAGTTGTTGGAAGTGGTAGGCCTGGAATATTTTTAAATGAAGTTGTTAAACTAAATAATGATGGGGCATGACATTGTCTCTGTTAACCATGTGACTTTGGACTGGGCAGTTCCAAAGTGTCTATGGTTGACTATGATTTATTGGTGGGGCATTGCGCGTTGAGTTGTTCGCACAAGCATTTAAAAAAAATCACATTAGTTCTCCAGGTAGACAAGGATGGGTATTTCTTACTGTCCGTTCAATTAGCTTAGACCCCGGTTTTTACTTCTATTAGAGAAGGTATTAGGGTCAGAGAAAATTGGAAAGAAAGTTGTATTCATTAATTACCCAACAAGATTTTGAAGGTGCGTGTGCAAAAGTATTTCTTCACACCCAAGGCTATTCAAGTTCTGCGATTTTGGCCATCAATCGGCACAGGAATCGGGAACAGTCGAATATTGTTTATGAGCATAAACTTTTCAGGAATGTTCCAGGGGTTATTAACATAGGGTGTGTTTAAATTGTGGGACGTTGTTTGCATGCCCTCTTTGACAGTAGGAAAAAACAGAGGTGTTTGAGTCAATCCACACTGCAACCGATTGGGAACTTTCACCTCAATAGGGGTCATTAATCCACATAAAAATCTCTACTTAACACATTAAAACCCATGACGTTAACGCTAATGCTTATCCCAAAAAGCATGAGAAAACTTAGGGAAGTTTTTATTGATTTTGAAAAGTCTTGTGGTTCTTAACTTTGGAACACTTTTTTCCCTAAGTACTACAGTGTTTAATACAGTATGCGTATAGGCACATGCCTAGCCACATGGGAAGATCAAAACACCCTATCGTTGGTTAGAGAAAAACATTGATCGATATCATCCAAAATGATTGCAGTGTATAATAGCGGTATATTTTATTCCCGGGGATTTGAAGTAGTCAATCATTGCCCTGATCAATTTTGTGTTATTCATGGGTGTGTTTTTGTTGATTGTGACACCAAGGTTTACTCACGCAAACTTAGCACATGCGTCTACTGACGTGATCAAGGTGCGAAGGGACATCACATACAGCTAAAGCAATGGGCTATTTTACTGGATTGAGCTCCACTTTTAAAAGCATAAGCTCTACAGGATTGATCACGCATACGCCGGACAGCTTTGTATTTCTGGCCGCGGTGATGTCACATGGCACATGGTCAATACAAAAAATATGTCGCTTCAAATGTTCAAGAAATACAAATACAATACATTTTGTATTGGTCCTATTAAGGCTGTGTGGGTGAAACCATAGTGCTTTTGTTTTTTTTACTGATAGTTCTGGATTTTTGCACCATTTAAACATCAAACCGTGTTCTATCATTACCAACAAAGGTTATCCACTGCAGGACAATCCGGAGTGTATTTTTGTGCCGATTTTTTTTAAACAGCTATTTGCCATTTAAAGTCACAAAAACCACATGATCATAACGGCGGGAATTAAGCACATTACACGCCGTCAGGCGCAAGGTGCAGCATCGCCTCGCGTGGTGAATTTTTGCTGCGTTAATTGAGCCCCAGTGCGCGTGTTTTAAGGTACTTTTGCGCGACACGCATCTAGAAAAACGAAAAATAATATTTGAAAATTAAACAAAGCGCTAATTTAGACCAGATGAAATTTCAATTTCTTCTGATTTTTGGAGTTGAATGTTGAAGCCAAAAGAGGTTTGATTCAATAGTGCCATAAAGATGTATTTTTCACACTTCACCACAACATATCAATTTGAAGTAAAATTGTGGTAAAGTTATTTGAGAAAGAGACAGCTTGAAATCAATTCAATACTGCCATTTTGATTTTTTGTTTACATATTATATGTCTTGAGACAATCTAATAACAGACTTAAGTGACACCTGACAATAATTAGGATGTATCCATAACTCTACCTCACAATGGCAGACCAGACCACCTGTTGATATAAAAACTACTTCTCAAGAATGTACGGAATGGTTGCAATGGTCATGCAAACATGACACGTTTCTTACTATGCTAGAACAGTTTGAGAAAGAACTGTTGACAGAAAGTTCGTGCTCTCCACTGTGAAAGACAGGAAAAGATTGAGGGGGAGATAGATGGAAGATTCATACGCTACACGTTAACCAAGAAACAAACTAGACGACGAGTCTAAACGTTAGACCAGGCAAGGAGGAGAAGCATTCTGAGCGTGAACACAGAACACCATAGAAATAGCAGGATCTACAGCAGTAGACCAGAAGAAACTGCTTATGATTTCTGGATTCCCGAATCAAACAGAAAGGGACCATACTGGTAAACTCATCCCAGAAAATACTGACAAACTCGTCATTAGTCTTGCAACAAGAAAAACTTGGAATAGATCTGAAAGAGGATGATTTGGATCGTACACACAGGGCTCCACGGGCAATAAAGCCGGGGGAAAAAAGCCGCGAGCAATCATTGCTACAGTCGCAAGATACAATGTGCGAGAGAGTCATAAAGGCCACGCCGTGAAAATAAGTGACCGCAATTGGTAGCACAAGGAACTTCTGACTAAGGTAAAGCAGGAACTTTTTCACCAAGTAAAAACCTGGTTGAAAAAGAAAGCAGAGCCAAGGCCTGCTTGGCCCTGGGACGGGAACATTTCTTATTGATGGATATAGCTGGAGGCAAAACAGGACGCTACTTAGTAAGGTCAGCCTGGGAAATTGATGATATTGCCAGAAGGCATTACAAAACGTAAGTGGACAAAAATGTAATTATTGTAACACCATTGGAAAGGTAGAAAATGGCGGAAACTTCAATTATTTTTAGCCTAGTGGTATACCATGGTCTCCCATTTCTAAATACTTTTGTGATACACGGCCTTTCCTTCATATCCACAATGTGGAGTTAGCTTTACGCTTTGAGTCATTAATTAAGGTGTGTAATCTATAACATTGTGGTAGTAGTATTATATTGATTGTACTGGTTGATCAGAGGAGATGATTGATTTAATAGGGTTTTACAGCAATGACCTCGGATGAGTCTTTCAGTTTTTAGAACCTCTCCATACTAATCTATAATACTACCCACTTCATAGTGACTCAGTCTCAGCCAAATCAGTAATACCTAATCAACTAAGTTACTTATTCTGTAGTAGATCGTGTTAATTACCATCAACCAAGATCACTTATATTATTTTTACCAGCTTAATTGTCTAATTACTTTATGAAGGGTCATGGACTACTAAATAATCAGGGTTATAAAGGATTTTTAACCGATTGGTGGACTCAAATTGTTTAATCAAAATTTACATGTTAATTTGGTATCTGTTGTGTTTTTACATTGTTCTTGATTTCTTGTTAAATATATTTGTGTTTTAATTTTTTAGGTTTTTTCTTTTTTTAATTTGTTCTTTTTTGGTTTTGTTGTTAAAGAAACTTACATAAAAAAGCATATAGAGTAATTTAGAGTAATACTATTGCACGTATTGCGGTGTGGTTTTACCCAAAAAAGTGTACAAACCTAAAGCGTAAAGATTAGCAAAAATAAAACAGGTGAATGGGCTTGCCCTAAATGCTGTCCTGATCTGTTAAAATTAGATCAACTTACTGATAAAGGAAATGATGTTGATGTGCGTTGCATGATTAATGAATCATGAAAGCAATGAAGAAAGTATAAATATCCAATATCAATTTAGAAAAAGTATTAGGACCATATGATTTCAAAACCATTACGATTGAAAAAACAACAGTAATAATGATGACAAACACACTAGCCGTACGGAAACGGAAAATCTCAAAATCATCGAAGTGTAAATATGTAATGCCAGAAGAAATTCAAAGCGAAAGCAACTGATTAAATATTGTGATTCATCTATCTTGAATATCAATAGACGTAGCATTAATAAGAACTTTGAAAAAAATTCAAAGAAATTTTGAAATCTGGATAAAGAATCCTTTTTATCATGAGTGGGACTCTCTGAAAACACATTTGAAAGATGCACCCACCACAATATTATGACTTACCTGGCTGTATACATTGAGTACATGAACAGAACACATGGGGAACCAAGGTGGAGTTTGTCTTTATATTTCCGATTCAGTAAAATATACATTACGATCTGATGGTGTTCTGCTAATCCGAAGCTTTTGGAATCATGCTTTGTTGACAAATAGAAAGAAAAACGAAAAAAATATAATTGCGGGTGTTATATATCGGTCACATACAGCTATCGGTAATTTTATTGAAAGATATTACTCCTGTATTTAATCAAATTGTTAGTGGAACACAAGTATGCATGTAATGGGCGATTACTAATATTGATTTGTTAAAAGGAGGATTTCATCGACCAACTCACGACTATTGAATCTTGTATATTCTCATTCTTTCAGCCAACCATATCTAAGCCTACCAGAATTACGAGACAGTGCAACTATCATTTGATAATATTACTTACGAACAAATCAGAATAATGCATTCTGAGGATAATTGTAACAGATATCAGTGACCATTTACAACGTATTGACAATAAATCACAGAACAACAACCCAAAATTTGCAAAAATGATGAATACTAATTTAAAGCGATAGGCATATATTGCTAATATATCAACACTTAAAACATAGTTGTCGCTGTGTCAGTTGGCAAGTGAATGAATAACCACAGAGCCAATGAAGATTATACTAAATTTGTATGTATTGTCAGTAGGTTTATGATGATATACCCTTGAAAAAAATCGTAATCGTAATAACAGAAAAGAGGCCAAAGGCTCTTGGATAACAAAAGTTTTGTTTTACTGAAGAGTATAAAGATGGAAAAACAAAACTATATAAGAAATATATACAGAAGCCATGGTTTGAAAGTCATAATGTGTTTAAATGTATAGATAAAAAACACTTGAATACGACGGTCAAACGGAAATATTATGAAGACAGATTTCAAGCAGTACAAAGGTAATATCGCGAAAAACATTGGCAAACAATTAATAACCTTATTGGACGTAGTAAAAAAGGTAATGTTCAAACCAAATTCGTTAATGAAAATGGGCGGAAGCTAACAGACCGGTTAAAATATTAATGAATGCAATAATGTTTTCGTGTGAATGTTGGTCCTAAATTAGCATCAAGCATTTTTTCAGCATCACCAGGATTATAACGAGTATTTAAATGAACCGTGTTTGTAGTAGTAATATGTATATGAATCAATAGAACAGAGAAATAAATAAGATAGTGCGGTAACTTAACCAAAAACAAACAAGGATGGGACACGACAATATTGGAAATTACATAGTCAAAAAAATCGTAAAGGAAATATCATACCGTTGCAATGATATTTAATTCATCTATTTCTAAGGTGTTGTTCTAAAAATTAAAAGTGGCAAAAATCATTACCTATTTACAAAAAGGGACAATCCAGATTCATTTTTCAAATTTATGACCCCGTTCTGTCTTGCCGTGTTTTTCAAAAATACTCGAAAAGACTCGTTTTTAACAGGTGCTTTAACTATATCAATAAGTTTAAAATACCTAATTGATAAAAACAGTTTGGCTTCAGAACAAACCATTATACTTTTAGGCTATTCTTGATTTAATTGACAAAGTTAGTAATCGTGTGAAAATAATGAAACACATTAGGCGTATCTCCTAGACTGTTCAAAGCCTTGACACAATCGATATAATATTTCTAGTGTATAAACTAGAATTCTACGATTAGAGGCACTGTATTGAAATGGTTTTGAAAGTTATGACAAAATAGACAACAAATGTTTGCTTTAACTTCATCAGTCAGACTATAAAGAAAATATGTGGAGGGAGTTCCTCAGGGCTCAATATTAGGTCGCTTTATTTATCTTATACGGTAATGATTATTGTAAATGTCTCTACATACTTAAAGTTGTCTTGGTTTTTGCAGACGACACAAACTATTACATACTCGCACCAAAATATTCAAGCATAATTTGATCTTATTAATGAAGACTGGCAAAAAGTTAGTAATTGGTTCAAAGCTAATAAGCTGTCAGTCAGTGCTACCAAGACAAATTTCATGGTGTGGGTACTTACCAAAAGACAAATTGTATATAAAACCAGTTTGATAAAAAACATCTTCTTGGATAACACCCAAACTAGAACGAGTAAGTGAAACAAAATTGATTGGAGTTATGATAGATGAGAATCTACATGGAAAATTCATCTATAGATAGTATATCAAAAAATATTTCTAGAGGTATTGGTATATTGAACAAACTAAAACACTATTCCCGGAACGAATACTCAGGTCTTTATATTGTACATTAGTACTTTCATATGTCAATTACGGTATTCTTGCTTGGGGCAACTGCTATTAATAAGATGTACCTTGAGAAAATATTTAAATTACAAAAAAGAGCAATGCGAATAAATCTCAAAACAGTAATTACAGAAGTCAGTCAGCTCTCTTTTAAAAATACAATATTCTTAACGTTTCAAACACGATAGTATAAATTAGAAGTATGTACTTTTAGTTTAAACACTTTTACTTGTCAACTCCCTGAGTCATTTAATTGCTATTTCAAAAAGCAGATCACTTACAGACCTAATTATTAGGAATACTGAGGGACATTATGTTGATTAAACAGAACAAAACTAAATTTGCCCAAAATCTATAAAAAATTCAGGTCCAATCCCAGTTGGATGGAATATATTACACCAAAGGAGGGAAACAATCAAGATCGGTTCAAGCATTCAGATAAACAAAATTAAAGAAAATATTTTGCTTCAATAATTTAATGTTATTGTACTTATACTGAATGAAAGTGCTTTTGATAATGTTTGTATCAACAAAATTAACTTGTAAGCTTCACATTCGATGCAGGTGTGGTACTTGTGTAGCTTTGAAAATGTTTTTGTTTTTCTGTGTAATTGGTTTGTATTTTTGTTTGTATGTTTAGGGAACGTTAGTAACAACCGTTGATTAAGGTGATGGTTCCCTTTCGGGCCAGGGCCTTTCGAACATCCCCTTCATTCAATTTTGTACCCCAGCTATAATTTATATATTGTTATTTTACATGAAGTAAATAAAGATATGATTGATGTTGATGATTGGAAAGGCCATGAAAAGTCACTTGTTTTTACTAAAACCCACACATTTTTCTCAATGTTCAATTGTTCAAAATTCAGACAGATAACTCCAAAATAATGAAAGTAAAAGGTTTAACTTTCCTAAGATAGCTATCACACGGTCTTCTTATGGGAACGGTTTTCTCAATCTTTTGATTTCTAACTAAAAGATATTCTCCAATATATACTCAAATTTGGGAAGAAAGTAAAAAAAAAAAAAAATCACACTTTTGTGACATTTTTCCTTAGATTTAGAAAAGTAAGCTATCTTTTTAAAAAATGAACCAAAAGGTCCCTCGACAAATTTGCTCTTGTCTCTAAAAAACATAACATAAAGAAATCATGAAAATTCAAATGTGTTGTTATTGCTGTCTGAAATTTGGGAAAAATCATGTTTTTTTAGTATTTTTCTAAAAAACGGCAAGTTGACATTAATCTGCTTTGCCGTTCATCGGGCTTCATCGTCAAAATTTCTTTCTAGAAAGATATACCTTTACATACAATAATCAAATATTTGCAAAGTACAAACCAAAATGATACTCTGAAAAACTCAAGGTGACACGTCATTAAAAGAGCTGACCCAATATCACGCATGTCACTGTCAGACCCAAGGTCTTCTGGTCCCCCGATATTGATCGCAGTGGCCCGCAGTGCAGTGGGTTTTTATCGCTACATGATGAGTCGCTTTCTACCTCGTATGTAAATACAAAAGGCAAACACCTCACAACGTCATTGTTAATGGTCCAGACGATGACAGATCTTTGCAATTTTGAGAGGAAAAGGGTCAAATTTCAATAATTTGTAGTAAAAATTCCATCAAACTGTTTTGCAATTTAAAAATCCTGTTGGGTAATTCGTGAATACAAACTTTCTTTCCAAATTTTTTACAGGACATCTACCTTCTCTAATATTGATTAAAAAACGAGGGTCTAATGATGAATGGACAGTAATCTTTCCCTAGAGATGCCAGTGCACATCAAGTGTTGATACAACTAGGTCCTACGGAGGTCGCCGTTCGAATCCCGCCAAATCACGGGTATATGGGTTTTTTTTTTCAACACTTGTGTAAGCTGGTCATCTCCCAGGGAAAGATTAAAATAATACCCATCCATACATCCTGTGTCTACCTGTGGAACTAAGTAGTTTAAAATTTCAAACAAATATAAATGTATATATAAATAGACCATTCTGATGCTGTCCGCTAAGAAAGCGATGGACACGTTCGTTTTTTTCAGCATTGTGTGTGCGGGCAATCTCCCCAGGGAAAGATTAATCATAACCCATCCTTGTCTACCTGGCAACTAAGTAGTTTAAAATTTCAAACAATATAAATGTATGTAAATATACCATTTCTGATGCATATCCGCTAGGAATGCGACGGACAACTTTTGTTTTTTCAGCATTGTGTGCGCTGGCAATCTCCAGGGAAAGGATAATAAATACCCAATTTAAAAAAAGGTTAGCAGAAACTAACAACCCACGGACAGATAAAAAATTGGTTTATGTTGCCTCCTGCAAAAATCCTTTCAGGTAACAAAAAAAAGTAGTAGCTTGATTAAACAAAATAAACTCAAACATAGCCTAATTCATACTCCAACTCTAAAACCTAAACAACCCTTCCCTAATCATCTTTTGAACTAGCGGACCGTACTTGCTTTCGGAATTAAGTCGGAGAGATATGGTCCAAGTTATGGCCGGACCGCAAAGTGAGTATATAAACAATTTTTTTGCTGAAAATGATAGATTAGGGTGTGTTGGTGGAGAATAACAATCTGCCAGATGCCACCTGGGCATCCTTGCTCATTTTGAGAAATCCAAGATGGGCGTCGCCACATACTATAAGTTGGTTAATGTTGTATGTATGGGGGTATGTATGTTATGTCGCAAAAGGCTCCGTCAGATTTTTGCTCAAAAAGCGCTAATTCACTGAAAGCGGTGAGGATTACCACCGGCGTGTTCTCGGCTATAGTGGACGACAATCGGTTCAGAAATGGATTGAAAAATCAGCTAAAATGTACCCGTTGCTACGGTAAATTCCATTTGTTTGTACAACGTTACTAAGGTCGGTGGCGCTAATGCTGTGCGTTGCAACGGGTGGTTCGCACTAATAACAAAAAATAGAACAATATTGGGTGCTTTAGTCAATAATTTATAAACAGTTGTCTAAGAAGTGGTTCCTTTTTGACACTAATAATCCAAAACAAGTACTATTGCATCTTATTATTCCAGTTAAAAGGGCAGTTTATAAAGAAAGGCATTTCTCAGAAACTGGTTCATTTTGACACTAATCAGGCAAAAATATACCAATAATTGGGCAGTTTAGTTAGTGCAATAGACAATATTACTGAATAAAGTGTAAATCTAGTATTTCACTTTATGCCATTAAAAGGCATTTAAGACACTTGTCTAAAAGTGGTTCATTTTGACAGTAATAAGCAGAAAAAATGTCGCAAGACCTGGTTTCATTTCGACAATAATCAACCATAAAAAAGAAACTTTCTAAGAAAGTGGTTCATTTGGCACTAATAGCAAAAAAGAGACAATAGTGGGCAGTTTAGTGCAATAGACAATATTCGGAATAAAGCGTAATCTGGTATTGCCTTTAAATATATCCTTAAAAGGCAATTAAGACGTTGTCTAAGAAATTGGTTTCACATTTTGAGACGCTAATAAGTACAACGAAAAAAGTGGTTCATTTTGACACTAAAATTAAAGAAAAAAACCCACTAATAAACTGTTTATTTCGACACTAATAATCAAAAAAGTAATCTAGTATTGCAGCTTATTCCGTTTAAAGAGCAGTTTAAAAAAACGTTGTGTAAGAAACTGTTCAATTTGATACTAATACACACAAAATGTCCCAGAAACTGGTTTCCTTCGACACTAATAGGTGGGGGTTGCCAAAAAATAACATATGGGGCATTTAGTGCACTACAGATTACGGATAAATTGTACGTCGAGTATTTGCACTTTGTTACGTTAAAAAGGCAATTTAAGACAGTTTTGTCCTATGAAATTGGTTCATTTTTGGACGCTAATAAATAAAACAAAACTAAAGAAGTGGTTCCTTTATGACACTAATAAGCAAAAAAAAAGTAATCTAGTATTATTTCATCCTAATCGTTAAAAGCATTACACAGTTGTCCTAAGAAACTGGTTCATTTTGACAGTACCTACCAAAAACACTGTCCAAGAAACTGGTTCACTTCAACATTAATAAGCAAAAAAAAAAAAGAAACTTGGAATTTCGACATTATAAGTAAAAAAAACAGCAAAGTATAATTGCAGCCTCCCCCTGGCAAGATTGCAGTCTGGAAAACAGGACTCAGATGACCTTGACCTTGTCCATGACCTTGGACATTATCCACACGAAAGAACCCTATTGCACCTTAACCCAAGTCTGGTTTTTAAATCGGACTTAAAAAATTTTCGAAGGACGCGCAAAACACGAAAACCTACCAAAACCTAAACCCAAATGGAAAACACCAACATACACATACCATACCGACATTCGCACCCTTGCAATATCCCCGTCTGCTTTCAAGCCAGGGGGATAACAAAACTGTCTAAAAGTGGTTCATTTCAAAACCTAATATGCCAACCAAAGAATAACAAACAAAAAACACTGGTTCATTTCGACACAAAAGAAAAAAAAAATCTGTTGTTAAAAAGACAGTTTTTAAAACCAATGGTCTAAGAAGGGGTTTCATTTTGACAGTAGCAAGTGAAAAAAAAAACTGTCAAGAAAACTTCGACAATAAGCAACAAAGAAAAAGAAAAAAATTATACTCTTTTAAGAAAGTGTGTTCATTTCCACACTTAATAAACAAAAAAAATAGACAAATATTGTTAAGAGTTGGTCTAAGCAAGTGGTCATTTGACGCAATAATCAAAACAAACTAAGAAAATTGGAAAGTGTTTGGTTTGGGCACCAACCAGTTATATACAGGGTCTGGCCCAGAATGATTAGTACCCATCGATACCCAAATGTTTTTTTTTTGATTCCATAGAAAAATCATAACATTAGGTAGCTGGTTTATGTCAACTCATATACTGTAACATTTCATAAGAATCTTTGAATCATAAAAATCGGAACTAACCAAGTGAAAATACACTTAATTGTGTTAGAAGGTTGCTGAATTCATCCTTTGGGCAACGTGAAAAAAATGCATGTGTGTGTATCCCTCCTCGACTTACCAAGCCTTTTGCATCACATTATCATCTTTTTGGAATCTCTTATTAAGCACTTGATACTTTTGATTTGGTTACCAATAGCTAGCTATGGTCATTCTCTTCCCTTGATCAGATAAGTACCAGCATGCCCTTTATGGCATCCACAGTAGTGACGTAATAAGACCATTGTAGGCAGCCAAATTAATTGTCAATTTCAGAAAACATAAGTGCACAATAGGCGAAAATTCAATTTTGCACAAAAATTAGGACCTATCAGATTTTTTAGCTAGTTTTGGCTCTAAATCATGGCAAAAGACAGCTTTATATTAATACAGAGGGTGTGTAGCGCTTTACTCTGCAGAAAAGAAAAGTACCCAAAAGAGAATAGGCCTAATGCTTGGGTGGCAACCACGAGCTTTACTGTCTAGCGAGGGTTATGACATCATTTTGACGTCAGTACTGGGCATTAGTATCCATTTTGGTATCGAAGGAAAAAGGAGGACCACAGCTCTCTAATGGTACCACAATTAGCCAAGTTTTGAGTGTTTATTAACTAACGAATTCCCGAAGGGGACTAAAGCAATGTTGTAAAAAAAGATTGCCAGGAAGAGGGTAATTAAAAGTAACACATCATTTTTTTCACTTAGACCAACCCAAAGGATGAAAATCAGCAACTCTAACAACAAGTGAGTGTATTTTCATTTTGGTTAGTCCGATTTTCACGATTCAAAAATTTTATGAAAGGTTACAGTTATAATGAAGTTGGATATTTTAAACCAGCTTACCTAATATTATTGATTACTATGAAAAAAAAAATAAAAACATTTTGGTATCGATGGGTACTATATTCTGGGACACCCTTATATTAGCAGTGCGATAATCAAATTTAATTTGTTCATCAGAGGAGGAGGACGGAAAAGTGGGGGGCTTTCTTTTGGGGGACTACAGGCCAGCGAAGAAAGGGGGCAAGTTAAATTTTGAGGGTGATTTTTAGTAAAAGGCAAGATAGGAAGGAAGTGATAGGGGCTTAAAAGATGTGACAAAATACTCAAGACCCTTAATTTCATAAATTTGAGGGCCGGTCTATTGAACTTTTTCGTCTTAGATCAATAAAAAGTACAATCAAATAAACCAGTTAGTATTGATGAAAAAGTTATATATTGCAGTTTATTCCAGTCTTTTGTGTAATGTAACAGAGGGACGGTAAACACACTTATATAATATATTTTATTTATATATATTATATATTATATATATATACTAGATTGAACCATAGGCCGAAATTATTTAATAAGTCATTAGTCTATAATGAGCTTTCTTATTCTGATATTAATAATATTTCATGTTCTCTTGTGAGGGCTAATGAGATTATCTTCGTTGCCATATTAAATAATATTCATTTCTTTTGACGGAATAAAGCGCAAACAAAGGATAACGGTAAGGCGAAAAAAAATTTCGCCCTCTAACGTCAACTTTGTTATATGAATAGAAAAATTTCGCCCTAGCGTAGGATTATAGTGATATATATATAATTATATATATATATATATATATATAATATATATATATACAGGGTCCCAAAAAAAGTGGTAATGTCAAGCAGGATAAACACCGATTTCTCAAAACTGCTGAAGCTGTGAATTTACTTCTCAAGGGAATATTAATTAGACTTTATTTGATAAATGTGCAAATCACCATGAAATCTCGCCCATGAAAGCCAGAGATAGAAAAGATAATTAAAGACCCTCTGTTTTTAATCCATTCCAATGGGATTTATTCACAGTAGGGATTATCGGTTACACAGATAGATTGGGGGTTCCAAACGGTGCTGAATAAATTGATAACCTAAGACCCTGAAGGTGATATGCTACTAAATTAATGCGTGCTGTATTGAACAAAAAATATCTTACATGATATACTAATAATAATAACTTTTAAGCTGGCAATACCCATCAATAAGGGTTACCTGTTGAAAAATATTAATGGTAGGGAGTAATGAGTGTACATTTAACAGATGTAAGAAAGCAATGGTGTTGCTGAAATAAATTTTAGATTCAAGGTCAATTGTGAAGTACAGAGAAATAATCAATAAATGAACAGGTGTGATCCTCTCGAGTTAGTTCAATGAACATGAATACCACTTTCCTTAATTGTGTTATTTATAAACTTCACCAATGAGAAACTTCAAGAAAAGAAATCGATATGTTGTGACCTCTACCACATTGGGTCAGGACCAAAAGATTGCCACGCAACAGGGTTAATGCCGAGGCAAAGGCTTTCATGCCACTAAGCTATTTTAATTCTGTTCTTGTAAAGATATGTGACTACATATATGACATCTTTTTTTAAAAATACATGGGCCATGTTTACAGCGTAGACATTTATCACAAAAACTGCACAGGTAGAGATAACAAAATAGACATACGGAAAGTTTTGAAATTGTGCTGATCATAATTGTTTAGGAATGCGAGTAGGGCCCCTCAATCATTGCGCTTAGTATCCTAATGCCCATTGCCAATTTATAAGTCGAAAAACAACTAATATCCTTGTGCATTTTTTGATTTCTTTGTGGAATATTAATGGTTGCCATGATATGACAGCAGTTACATTCAATGTGTTGAAAAATCACGAACCCGACGCAGAAAGAAAACAGAACAAATGATATTAACTGTGTAAAATCCCATTGGAATGGGCGCAAACAGAAACGAAAAACATATGGCATTTAATAATCGGTCATGATCTCTGATTACGTGGGGGCATTTTCCTGGGGATTTGCTATTATACAAACAGATTATAATTAATATTCACCCATGAGAATGAATTCGCTGTGCTCAGTAGTTTTGAGAAATCGGGGTTGGTTTTTCTGCACCCACTTTTTTTTGGGGACAACCTGTTTATAGGCGAAGAAATTGGTTGGCATTCATTGTACAAACGAATTCCTCATAAAGTAACAAAAATGTATGCGAAGGAAATTGTGACGAGGAAACGTAGCAGTCCAATCACATAAATTTCTATATTCACCATAGATCAAGCTTGATCGTTTGAATTATATAAAAGTTATGTGATGACTGCCATCGTTTTGATCTATGTGAATATATAATTTATGTGATGGGACTGCTACGTTTTCCTCGTCACAAATTTCTTTCGATATATATAGATATATTTCCTAGATTAAACCATAGGGCGAAAATTTAATAATTCATTGGTCTATAATGGCATTCTTATATGCATATTAATTAAATCATGTTTCTGTTGCTATGAGAGTATCTCTCCATTGCATAAATTAATATCATTTCTTTTGATGGAAATAAGCGCAAAAAAAAGGATAACGTTAAGGCAAAAAAAATTTCGCCCTTCCTAACGTCAAACTCTATGCTTTATGAATAGAAAAATTTCGCCCTAGCGTAATAAAGAGATAGTGATATATATATATATGAGGCGGAGGATATCAAAACATATTATATAATCGTGTTTCAAGCCCCCTGGGATTCTGTACGGGGAAATCTCCATGAAACACCGGACGTTCGGCGGCTGATTATAGTAGTAGATGGACCCTCGATGCTATTTCTAAATTAAATCATAAAGATGGAGGAGGAAAAAGTCCCTTCTTTGGAGAGGAACGAAAGAAGAAGGGGCAAACGAAGCCACAGGAGAGCACACCCGGGAGGCGGGCGGGACCGTAGGAGAATGGGAAACAAATATAGTTTTATATGATAGTGGGATATAAAGATGTAATATAAAAATATGTTCAAGCCCCGCTTGGTTATTTTGGACGGGGGATCTCCTTGAAAGCAGAAGTTCGGGGCTTGAAACACGATTATATAGCTGTGGATAAACCTGGACCTCTATGCTATTTCTAAATATATAAGAGGAAACAGTTTTTTTTGATATTAACAAAATAAAAGTGCAACATAATCCACATTAATATACACTTTATTTCTGTCTTTTCGTTAGAAGAATGGTAAACACCAAGTATGTTTTATATTATAGCTGAGGTATCAAGCTATATATATAATCGTGATTCAAGCCCAGTTGGCTATTTTGGCATTATGAATATACATTGAAAACAGTCGTTCGGGGCACAAAAAAGATTATATATATATAGGCAGTGGATGCATCAAATTTAATTGTTCCTTGTCCAGAGGACGGAAAAGGGGGGGATTCTTCGGGGACTTAGCCAGCAAAAAAAAAGAGGGTAGTAAGTGAATTTGAGGGGGGCTCTTTTTAGGTAAAGGAAGACAGGAGGAAGTGATGGGCTTGAATATGATTTGAAAAATAAAAATCAATAAAGCCCCGCCAATTAATCAAGTTGTATATAGGGTCTATTGTGGAGCGGGTTCCGGCCTCTATGCCACATTCACGTTGTTACACCAATGGAAAAAAACACAAAGGGTAGCCCTGATGGTGTGACAGTATATAATATTGATCCCGCCCCGCCATTTCATAAAAGTAGCCGCTTTGTCACATGCAATTTTTTCCATTTAAAGGTATCATTTTTGTTTAAAAAAAAGTGTAACGTTAAATGTCATACTTTTGCATTTCTTTTGCGTAAAAAAGAAATGCTAAACCAATAGGACGATATTTTTATTTAGAGCGAAGGGATATCAAGCTATATATATATAATCGTGATTCAAGCCCGTTTGGTTATTTTGTACGGGAATCTACATTGAAAACTGTCGTTTGGGGGTGTCATTACACGATATAAAACTATAGACCGGTGGATATCACTTAGTTCAATTTGATTCCCGTTTTTGTTAGAGTGAAGTGATGACCCAATTAAAAATTCATAGGGCTTTACCATACCGAAACGCTCATGCTATCGCAGTGTCGGATTGTAACTAGTGTGTGCATTCAGGCATGAATGGTCTTTTGGTGAAGAAAAGCCTATTTCAAACAAAGCTAGGGAGGTCAAATGGTGACGTCAATTACCAGGGCTTAAAAACACGATATTGCCCAAATCGGATCCCACTCTTCCATACCAAACTCTCACTGCCGAACCATACTTTGGTATTCTAAATTTCTGGTCAAATTTATTTCTTACATACTCAAAATGATTTTTTTTTCAGATTTCTGCAATAGCAAACAATATCAGCATTATGACTTAATTAAGCTTAGTTTATTATACTTAATATGGTTAAATTCAACTTCAAATTAAAATCAAAAACAAATACTAATTACTCTTTGATATGAAACAATGGGTTTATTAATTATATCAATTGTACCAGTTATGAAAATGCTTTTACTACAATTAAAGCATCTGATTGCAATTTTTTCATGAAATTCGGCTAAATTCGAAGATTGTAATACATTATTTCATATTAGATATGACATACTTTGATATTGTTGTGTAATTCAGGATGTGCACAAGGTTAAGTAAATTAAATCCGAAATTAAATAAGTAAATATGTAATGTAAAATAATTGCAATTAAAATACTTTGAATATTTCAACCCAAAATCAGTTAAAAAATCAAAGAACCAAAAAATCTACATATGAAAAGTTTATTTGATTATAATCAATATCGACAGCGTCATATTGAAAACTTCGGTTGTGTAAGTAGCAGTGAACTTCCTCTGGTGTGCTAAGATGCTAAAACTTTCATAAGACCCGCTTCCATGTACATGTAATTGTTTTATCCTTCCTGGCAAGTGTTATCAAAGGAAAAGAAAATGAGAAAGAGTAAATAAAGGTTAGGACATGCCATCAAAGTTGAATGATTGATGTGTGTGTGTGGGGGGGAGGGGGGTTGGGGGTGGAAATGATGTACGGATACATGTTTGAAATATTGTAGAGTATGGCTTTAAACTCATATTTATATTAAAATCGTAATTTGCCACCATTTTGAGGTTAAAATGACCCATTGATATACATAGCTTTTTAGTGCAAAATTGGGATTTGCTGTCTGTCCGTTGAAATAACATTTGATGTTGTGCAAAATTCGAATTATTAGGAAGCCCATTACTACGGAAAACTTTGCATATCAATGGAAAGAAGAGACCCATAACTATCCACTTGTCTCAATATCATAAGCATCAGGTGCATTTATACAATGAATTCCTTAATTCCCCTTGATAATGTGTTAATGTTTTAAAAGGTGTAGTAAGAGCAGGTAAAAACTATTATTTAAGGTCTGCTTTTTTCACAGCTGTTTGAAAGCATGTCAGTGGTCAAAACTGGTTATCATTTTGGACCAAATATTGCTACACAGTATGGCTCTAAAGCTTTTATGTGTATTTAAATAATCGTTAATATGCCATTCATGTAAATGATCCTCATTTTATTTATATACCATTTCATCATGTTTGAATTTTACCTTTCTATTTTGCTGTTTGATCAAAGTACGTCCCAGTGTTATAAGAGTGACAGGAGCCAAACAGCCATACAAAATACCTATAAAATGGTTTGTTGTGGACATATTGAAAGGTTCTGGTACCCACAGTCCAACTGTCAATTGTCAGGTATTACCATTGGTATTCCACAAATTCAACTTGTAATTTGACATTGTTTCTGAGTGCTACCTACTTGTCTAAGCTAGCCCAATTTGGGGGGTCCCTTTGTGGGGGGGGGGGGTCTGGTGGACCCCTTCCAATGGGGGGAAATGTCTGTCGTTTGTACTGCTGACATAGGGCGTGGGCAGTGGCTCACAATGGTGGTGGATTTAAGTGGTACCTCCTTCACTTCTACCCATTTTTGGCCACTTTGGGGGGCCCCCCAAGGACCACACCCAATGGGTGGTACCCAGCAGACTTCCCATTTATGTCATTTTAGGGACCCCTATACACTCACCCAGTGTCAGATATTGGTACCTTACATGCTTGGGAAAAAATTAGTTGGAAAAACACACACACACAATTGCTACATGTCACCCGGGCCAGAGTTAAAGAGCCTACAAATCCCCGCTATCACTCAATTGAAAAGGCTCCGACCGTCCACTCAACATACCCTTCCCCGACCCATCAATCAATGTTGGGGGAAGTTTGCAAGCCTGCTGATGATGAACCCCAATTCAACCATTGATGGGGGAGGAGGGGAAAATTTTTCGAAAATCGTTCACAGTGTTCCAACAATGTTTTCCAATATTGTCTGAGTCATTTCGAAAAATTTTTTATCTAATTTCCACCCATTTCAGCTATATTTTCAAACTAAGCAAGATATAGAAAACAAATTTCAAGTACATTATCTCATTAATGATTATCCACATTGTGGAGAAATTTCAATGAAAAATAACCTGCTCTAACGGACGGTTCAAGTATGTAAATGTTGATGGCAGGTGAATGCATTAACTTAATACTACACAGATCGGAACTAATGCAAGATCACTTAATGCAATTCCGTTATATCGTTAAAAGAAAAGGCTGTGTGGCACAAATATTTTTCAAAACTTTTATTCAATTAGCACTCAATCGTCATAAGAACAAACGTCCTCAAATACAAGTTTAGGGACGGTACAAAACCCCTTGTTGGAATTACACTTGGATTGTGCGGTTCGTGTAGGGCCTATACCAAATTAACGGTTGTATATTACATATATATATGAGCCATTGCTTTTGGGGGTTCTATCTTTGACTATTATGTTATAGGGTACACGTAAGTTGACAGAGTTCTGTGCAATATTTAAACAATCAAGGTTTTCAAAAACATACCCTAGGACACCATGACCAAGAACAGAGACTTAACCACAAAAGGCTTTGTGTATATCAATCATTTGCGACAGAGGACCAAATATCCATGGCAGTGAATGGACATAGCACAGGTGAGTGAGGGTTGGACCGACTAACTACATGCCATATTATAATGTATATATAATATAACTCTAATTTGAGAAATCGTATCCATCTAAAAATAAATAAAAAATAAAAATCAATTCGGATTAAAATCGTGACAGAAAAATATGGTGTGATACAGAGTAGCAAAGCGAGATACAGAAATTTGAATAGTGATAACAATTGTGGGACTCGAACCTGTGTTTTTAGAGTGGCCAGTCTGTCGCCCCCTACTAGTTAGGATACTAGTTCATGACTGAAACAAAGCCAATGAAATCCTGTTACCATACATCAGGGTATGTATGTTTAGCAGAGGTTTCAGAACACGGCTTTACAGTCAAAATAATGTCTTTTTCCTGTTTTTCCTGTCATTTCCAAAACAATGTTTCATGTACTAGGATGCCATTGACAGCGTTGTTATCAGGAGTTAATTTCAGAATAATAGTTAATGTTTAGGGCAAATTCTATTCAAGATGTACACCATCCAAAGAAAAAAAGAATTGTATACTATTTTACTACATTGAATTTTTGACTGTAAAGCGTTCTTCAGCGTGTGTCTCTTATGGTGTTAAGCGTTGTGACAAGCGTGACGAATTAGCACGTTACAACCTCATGACTAAAAGCGCAGAGTCGACAACAGCACATGTCAATTAGTATGTGAATGACATGTGTATCCGGTTTAGTTTGGAGCGAGAATTTATTGTCAGGTGCGTTTTTCCGGTATACGCATGTTCTGTTGATAGGAGATCCATTTCCCACCTCCGCCATTCGCTTTTTTTTTTTTTTTTAATTGTATTGTGCAAAATGGCGTTCTAAGGTGATAAAATTTCAAAATCTGATCCGACAAGGAAGGACAGATTATCTTTCTGAGCGTATTGATGAGTCTCCACCACACACATTTCCAGTATCCCGTGGCATTTACTTTGATCTTTGTTTTTGTTTGTTGTTATTTTTCTCAGTCTGAAGTATGAATAAAATGCCTCGTGATATATATACATATAAGCGCGATTAATGCCGAAAATTGCGTATATAAGGTTAGTAGTCGCCGTCAAAGTAGCAGCCAAGCCGCGAGCGAATGAAGACGCAACACAAAGAATTATCTCTTACACAGATGCAAAAGTACCGGTTATCAATGAGAAGAATACAAGTCTTTAAAAGTATTTAATTGGGAGACTTGTGTAGGAGATATTGATTACTTCACACTTCCATTTGGGCAGAGGATAAAAATCACCCAACAGCCGTGTTTCTTCGAGCAGTCTCTAGTAGTGCAGTGGTATAGGAGAGAGACTCAAGAGTGTAATGTTGAAGGTTCGAATCCGTTGGATGCTTATTTTTCTTAGTTAGTACTATTTATAATATTTTTTTAAGTTGTACAATCATCTTTCAGCATATTTTATTTGACAATCTATTTGTTCATTTTGCTTTGGTGTTTTGGCATTCCGTGATAAAATGACTTAGTAGGCCTATTTCAATATCGAATCAACATGCTGAACACGGTGTTTATTATGCTGTCAATTTTACTTTAATTTGAAATATTAAAAAAACGCTCTCATATTTACTTCATAACCTACACATTTCCATGTTCCTTTATGAGTTGGAGAACAAGTCTTTACAATATGAATGAATACTACTTTACTATTTGGTTTGGTTATATTTTGAGTGTGCGTGTAATCTTCCAAGACATAATTATTGACCAGTCCCTTATTGCAAGTAATTTGTCAAAAGAAGTTTATGCTGTGGTATACTTATAGTTGTAAATTGCTTCAAATTCGAGAATGTGCGCTATTCTTGTTTAGTTTTTAAAATATAGACCAAACGTGAATTTAGATGACTTTTTTCTGTCGTTTTTCTTATTAAGCCAAAATTATGCAAATGCTGCATCATTGATATTCGCTGACCATTCCCTAAATCTACACACATTGTCATTCTTTCTGTTCTTCTCTGATTAAAAAGAACATTCTTGTCTCATTTGTGGGAAATGTGTACCAGTTAACCTCAAGAAATAGAAAGTTATGGCTAAAAAACGTAAAATAGATGATTTTTTTAGCATTCTCTCACCAATCTTGGAAAATTAGTTGGAACACCCACCACAATTTGCTAACAACATTTTTCACCCGGGCACAAGGTTAATAGCCTACCATCCCCGCCTATCACTCAATTGAAAGCTCCGACCTTCCACTTCACTTACCCTACCCCGACCCCCATCAATCAATGTTGGGGAAGTTTGCAAGACTGCTGATGATGAAACCCCATTCAACATTTATTGGGAGGCGGGTGAACATTTTTCGAAAATCGTTCAAAGTGTTCCAACAATGTTTTTCCAAATTGTATTTCAGCTAACCACATGCCTCTGGCTATGGTCTAAAATACTTTATAGTGTTCTAACAACATAATGTAAAATACTTCCTATCTATTCTTTATCGCAGGTATTTGCTGTTTGTTATAGGGCATATTTTAAATGATTTGATTGGCTTCCATTTTGAATTTGACGTATGACTTATTTACAAGTGCAACCTTGTTTTATTGGAACCCTTTTAGTAGATCTAGTAACTCCATAGTTTGATAATATAGGTTGAATACATAATTATCTTTATTTCAACGCCAATCTTGGATTTCTCAAATCCCAAGGATGCCAGGGGCAACCACCCGTCAGAGTCTTATTCTACACACCCTATCTATCATTTCAGCAAAAAAAATAGTGTATATACTCAACTGTACCAGGCCGCGGATCTAGGTAAATGGGGGGGGGCGTTCGCTCCTGTAATTCTGCAAAATCTTGCAAAATCACCACTTTTGGACAAGGTTTAGGCCTTTACAGCCCGCCCCCGGTAGTTGACGTTTTCAATCCTGGATCTGCCCATGTACGGTCTCTCTGACTAATAGTAAGAGAATTTATTCTGAGAGAACTTC
>JAMKCH010018025.1:0-23288 GCA_023653785.1 Ophioderma brevispina
GTCCAAATCAATCAGCAAGCATCAATTTTATTTGTTTATCACATAATACAGCAAATACATATAATAATAGTGATGTAAACAATGAGAAAATAACTGAAATTAAGTAAATGTATAAAACATTGAAATTGGATATAATTCTCTAAAGAGTAAAATTGCAAAAGTCATAAAGAAGTATATAGTACTGCAGAATATATCACATACCGGCAATCATTTCAGGACATAACAACAAATTAATCAACATATTAGTCTTGTATTTTTACCCAGGTATGACAATTCCAGAAATCAGAATGTTCAAAATAGTTCAAATCAGGATGATTAAACAATGAAGATTGGCAGGATGGTCTCCTGGAATATTTTGATTCTTTTTAGGTTGTAGTGCCTTAAAGCGGCACTGGCACATTTTTCACAAAATATGAATTTCTTCAATTGCTTTCAAATGAAGATCTAGACAATTGAGAGGAATACCGAAACCCAACTTAAATAGGCAATTTTTAAATCTAAATCATATTTTGTTAAACATGCACGCCCATACCACATTCAAACCAATCACTTGTCAAGCTGCTGTAATCGATAAACCTTGACATGTGCCAATTGGTCACCAATCTGTTCCCCGACTAAAAAACAAATCTTCATGACGTAACAGCGGCCTACCGAATTAAAGTTTACACAAAGAAATTTAATTCCATTCAGACACAAACTTAAGCAGCTGTCCACTTTCACTCACTTTAAGTAGACTTGTGAAGGCCTTACTTATAACTTCCAGCCCATCTGCTACCACCTAAATAACTACTTACGGCAGAAATCTCATGTCCTCCATGGGTCTATGTCCACCAGGTGGCCCTACACGGATCACAGAGCATTAATATCGGACACAGTGGATCTTGATTGGGGTATGTGGCACACCGTTGCATACACACAGTCTTCAAGAAATTCCTCAGGATTCCACACCACTGTGGCGTTACAAAATTGGTCCTGATGTGTGAAAAACCAAAGCACAAAAACATAAGGCGAGTACAAGAGTGTCCCTCGACCATCTGTTTAACTATATCTTTGCAAGGTGTGGCTTCAAAACTCAGTGTCGTTTGACCTGCAGTTCATTATTTAACAAAGAAAATGGTTTCCAGCCAGAAAGAACTGGTTGGATCCTGAACAACCACTGGTTGCACTTTGAAGGTGTCTCTAAGATCATTGTAAGAAGGAGTAACGTAATCACTTTCCTTGCAGCTATTGGCGCACACCTATCTTCAGCCGACTGTTGGCACGCTTGCCAATTAGAGCTGCGACTTATACCGCGATGTGCACGTTAACACTGCGTGAAACTTGTGGCCATCACTCTTTACTCATTTTCTGGCCAAACAAGTGTAAGTAAAAACAACATGGCGTAACCATACCTTTGTCAAATGGGGTGGGGGGGCAAAGGGGGGCCGAGACATTTTCTGAGGGGCTACTTTTGGGAGTCCCTTCACCATAGACCAACTGTCTAACGGTCATTCACATTTGGGGGGCTTTCGGCTCGGCTCTGCTGGTTGACCCACTGACACACACACAGCGAAAAACTTAACTAATCTGGTAGGGGCCATAGAGCATGAGTGAGGTACATTCGCTGCATACATTCTGCTGCCAGATTTGATATTTATGTGATTCGTTGCATATTTGGAATAAATGATTAATTTTTTTTCTGTTTTGTCTATTGCAAATTTCACCGACAGATATTTTTTGTTCCCAAATAAAAAACCTATTTGTGGACCATCTTAATTGAGACACCATAATTCTTGTTTTAACATTCATTTCCTGCATTCAGCTAATATTAAATACTTATAAACAAGTACAGTTGGCACACAATGTATCTTGGCATGTTTTTGATCAGTATTTGTGCCAAATTCCTATAATTGAAAGTTTTTGAAATGTACATTTTGTTGCCTAGGTCTTGCTCTTTTCATTTAAACACCCTCACTCCTTGTAAAGGTGTCAGAATGGCTGAGATAGAATGCCTGAGAGATTTAAAACCCCCACACCAAAAGTTTGCAGTTGTTTGGAGTTTTTTAAAACGGACATTGTAAAAAAACAGTGACTATGCACAGAACATGCTGTCCACAATCAATATTGTCAGTAGACTTTCTCGCTCATGCAGTGCTGCAAACGCCTTTGTGTAAAATCAATCACACGTATTATTGCTTGGTTAACCAAAACTTTAACCAAATACCACATATTGGATTAGTATGTGCCTGCCTGGTGACGCACGAATGGGTTAGCCACAAAAATGTGTAGAAATAACTTTTTCTTTTTTCTTTTAAAAATAGTGTTGGTATGATTGATAGGCCCAGCAATTTGAACAAATTTACCCAATTTTTATTAAAGGGCATTTGTGATCACAACCTCGTCCCAACGCGCTTACCTAAAAAAACGTTGATATTTTTTCGATATCATCTGAAACCGCTAGCCTTTAGTAAAATCCACACGTACTAATCTTAACTTGCAAATTTCGGTCGTATCTTAAGAATCCCCAAGTTTTGTATTTTCTGTCTGTAACGACAGAAAATTACAACACAAGTGGCCTATGGGACCGTGGGAAATAGCAATTTGCTCATAACACAAACTACTGCAAGATCTTGATTCAACTCAACTTTGTGAATAATCTTTTCTCAAGGGATATCTAGTGAACCATGACTAAACAGAAGGTGCTGGAATCCGAAATGCAACCTTTAAAGTAAGAATTTTCTGTTTCATGAGATGTAACAGAGGATTAGTCCCATTTCCCGAAAATCCACAAATTTGAACCGAAGGCAAGGCCAAAATTTTACAGTAGCATGGTTTGAAGCTCCAGGGAACATATTTGCTTACAAAATTTTAGAGGTACAAAAAACCACTGGTTTTTGATGCAGTTCTACACCTATTTGTTAATATTTTGATCTTAAAAATGTGCAAGTTTTCTACATTTCGTCGCCCACATCACATACTGTCTTATCTGACATTTTACTTGAGATATTTTGAATATTACTTAAATGTTAGGTCTATACATGCACAAAGTTACAATCTTGAAGTGACCTAATTAGTGAGGATATTAATTAGAATTTTGATCAATAAGCTCAAATCTGCAATATCCCATTGCCACATAATGTCTAATAGGTCATTGACACGTAATTTCAACAGGAGTATCTGAAACGCATTGAAATATAACAGTGAATGAAATGGGCATTTGTATGTTAAATACGACTTTTTGCCTGTCACATACGACTTATGAATTGTATGGTTATAGCCTTATATCAGGACATATAATTGCACTTTTAAAATCAGCAAGGTTTTAAAACTTAAACTTCAGATTTTTTTTTTTAACAGTAAAATTGCGCAAATTAAAAAGTAAATTTCTGTAATGTTAATTACATAGTACAAACATGAAACTCCCGCTAGATTTCAAGGGCGATTTTATCGAAAACAGCATTTCGTCAGGATATAAGACAGTATGTGATTGGGGCGACGATTGGGGTTTTTTTTATGGCTAGAAATGTTGAAATTCCGGGAAAAAAATCATCTCTGACTCGTTTGATTCGCTTTGTGTTGTTGAAAAATTGAACATTATCTTTTCACATACCTGAATCCCCTATTACAATATCCCATGGGCGTTCACAATGGGAAAACGGGGTAGTGCGGCCACATGAAGGGATGTCAGCCCAATGGACCACCATCGGTAGCAAGTATTCTAGGCAGTTCTCACCAACGCCAGCATTGTTGGGTTGATCGGTGGGCCCAATCTGTGAGAAATTTAAAAATATTACAATGAAAAAACTAACAAATACATCCGGTATTGTTATACTTAAGCCTAAGTCAGCCAGTTTATTTAGATAAAAAGGTATGATATCGAGGGTTGACAATCAGAAAGCCTTAACTCAAAAATACTGCTTTTGAGAAATGTGATTTTAATATTTTCCAATAAGCAAATCTATTCATTACTCAAAATGTAAACATCTCATAAGCTCCTATTGGTACTGGAAGCAAATGTTATATAAACTTTTGTAAACAAGAACAATTTTTAATTATGAACAGCGAAATTAAAGAAAGGAATTCTTTAATATTTATTTTAAGTGATGGGGGGGAGTTAGTCCTTCTGATGGAACTGAAACGGGTTAATCGGTGAGTTACATTCTTCCAATCACATGCCTATGAAGACAATATTTCAATCAGATGTTTAAGCATGTCTCGTTTGGAATGTTTTTAAAAGAAATCCCTTCATATAAGGGGGATAGGGAGCTAAAAAAAGCTGTTGCAATTATGGCAATTTTGCAGCTATGAAGCCTCAAATCATTGTTTGGCCAAATACATTTACCATCAGAAGGTGGTAACTCAGCAGTTAAGGCTTTCTTTTATAACCAAGTGTTGGTGATCACCATGAGATGTGGGAAGTGTTATTTTTCTGTGAGGCATAAGAAGTAGACGTGAGTTAGGGCTTTATGGTTTTCAGAATCTGTAGTTGTTGTTACAGATTTTGTGGTACCAAAACCTCAAAAATCACCACAAAAGTGAGGTAACGTCCTTTGCTGTCAACCTCGATATGGGGATCTGGTACTTCTATCTACGAGCAAATGCAAACCAAAGCGATTGGCATGTTTTAAGTGGAAGAACGGGGCCGGAGGCAAGTTCTCCTACACCAAAGGTAATGGTAGTGCCGGTTTTAATTTGTACTAAAGAGAGCACCGAGTTTCCTAAAAATCATACCTTAACTCATTCTTAAACGGAATAATTTTATATTAAAGTTAATATTTAAGAAGAAAAACTATCAGTCATTTACCCAAAAGAGCCAAAAAAAAAATTAAAATTTGCAGGAATAAAATAGCTTAAGAGTGAAGGAGAAGTGATAGAAAGCTTATAAGTTATTTTTTTCCAACCGAAAAAGGGACGAAAGGAAGAAAAAAAGTAGGTTCATTGCAAAGATATGAAGCTCATTCAATTACGTGTGGTTATAAGTGTCCGTACGGACAGTAAGGACTACAATTTACCAATGAATTTCGTCCTCAATAGGTGCTTTGAGTCTGACCTCAAGTAGGGTGGTAGGGTACCAATACTTGTACAAACATTGCAAAAAACGATTTTTTTTAGTGATTTCTTTGATTTTCCGATTTAGCAAATTCACTGATGGTGCCTTTAACCTAATTTAGCAATCCTTATGCCGTAAATACAACAAGAAAGGTGGCCATTACCAGTGAAAAAAATCAAACAAAAGCGGTTGGACACAGAGAATGCAGTCCAAAGCACAGTAAAGAAAGAAATTATAAAAAACAAAAATGTGCCAATATTAAAACATCAGAAAATAAGCGTTGGGATCGAGTTCCATATGTACCCCCTTTAAAATTCTACAGGAAACAAGTTCTTTTTATTTATGGCCTAACACAATAAAACCCTGACCCTTAGGCCATATGTACCTCCTTTAAAATTCTAGAGGAAAAAATTATTTATGGCCTTACACAACAAAACCCCTGAACATCCTAAGGCAAAAAAAAGTTAGTTGTAGAACTTCAAAGGGGGTACACGTGGAACTCCTGCCCAAGTGTGTTTTCAGCAGGTGTTTATATGCAACGAGATATTTCACATATCAGGTGTCCCTAACAAATCGAAAGTACTGATTTTTGCCTGATGTTCAAATAGTTCATATTGAACTTTGCCTTCATGTTCAAATAGTTCATATCTCTGTCATTCAAAAACCTTTGTTTTGAAAATATAAGACTTTAAATATATTTGATATTTATGAAAAGGAATTGGGTGTATTTATGTTCAAATATAAAAATATAAAAACCAACTTTGTTTGACAATATGTTTACGGACCTAGAAAGTGTTCACAATTACGATACTAGAAATAAAAATTACCGGTTGGAAATTCATAAAATGAAAACTGCACTTTCTACTGGGCCAAAATTTTGGAATAAATTACTGATTGAACTAAAAAATGTCACTAATATCAATTTATTAAAAGTAAAATATCTTTTCTCCAGAAAACAAATACACATTAAAATGATAGCTTTGTAACGGTAACTGTTTCGATATACTTTTATAGGCTTGGTGTCAATATTAATGTTATTTGCTTGTATCTGCTTTGTTGTAATGCATATTGGCACATTTTTTGAAGAGCGCCCCCAATTTTCAAAAGTTGATATTTTGGCACAGTTACGTTGGTAATTGTCTAGGAAACTATACCTGCGAATGAGAATGCTAAGAAATGTGTATTTATCATAAAATAAGCGATTTTGTAATTAGAATTGGGATCCCAGATTGGACTTAACGGCAGAGCTGGAAATGCTACGTTTATGTCCGTCCATGATGAAATAGTACCACCTCGAGAAGATAACCTCTAACTTGACTTGCCTGAACCAATAAAACAACTAACAGATGAGCGTAGACACGTGCATGTTGCTATTTCCCGCTATTTCACATTGGAAGGCCATTTCCAGCAGCTGCAGAATTATTATCGGGATCCCCGATAATAATTATTCTAATTACAAAATTCCTTCGTTTGTGACACACAGACATTTTCGAGCTTAACCATTCACAGGTATAGTTAACTAGCCAGTTACCAATGCAACCGTGTAAAAATCTCAATTTTTTTGAAAAATTGGGGGCGCTCTTCAAAAAAAGTGCTAATATTGCTTTAATATTTCTGTTATAATTTATGTATGTTATATATAGGTGGTGCAACGTATTATCAGGCTTGCCTTTAGTTGTATCTCCTTCATCAATTGTTTTTAAAATGCATTTCTTTTGTATACTGTATATAATGTTTGATGGAAATAAATAATTATGATTATGATGTAAAGCTTTCCATCAAAAATATCCCCACCTGAAAGAATTAAGCCAAGAAATGTTTCTTTGGTACAAAAATTGTGATATTCCTAATTTCGTATAGGAGCAAATATGAAATTCAGCCTATGTTTTACATTGAAATATAAGCAAATCAAAATCGCCTTCTTCCTCTCTTTTAAGACATTTCTGTAGTGAAATACAAGGTAGGAAATCTATTGAGCTTCTAATCTATATGAAATTACTATTATAACAATATTTGGGTGCATCAAAATCTCTTGTTGCACCTTTAAAGACACTGGTGGATGGTGCCTCTCTGATTTTAACTGGAAGCTTATTCCAGAGTTGTGGGCTGATCACATTAACCTGGTACAAGGTTTAACAAGTCTTGTAGCATCAGTAGAAGACCGTACTCTATGTCTAATATGGCATGATATGCCAACACCTGATGAAAAAAACTCCCTGAAAATTGCCGGGGTCCATGGGGCCGCCTTAGGCCCCCTGGCAGGGCCCAAGGGGCAGCGCCCCCGGGCTCTGGATTTACATTTTTAAATCACCTCAGATAGTCAATCTGGAGTACAAATTTCTTTGAAAAATACTGATATTTCAAACCGAATGGTAATTTTTCATTGAAAATATGCTTATCTGTTGACAATTCTGTTTCAGATAATTAGCATATTTTCATCCCAACAATGCATGATTCAAGATTGATCAACATGCATGACAATGGGCTGACTTACATGCCTAACTAGCCTTGCCAGCTGATGGTTCTGTTTAAAGTCCCAAGCACAGCTTGAACAGCTGGTTAACTCTTTTGGCATTTTGCACTGCCCTCCCTATTTCTTTTATGTACATCTTGATTTGCGTGATCATTTGATCCTTTGATCGTTTTCTCCCTGACGATCCATAATTCGCGGGTTTCTACACCATGGTGACGATCATGTGCAGTAGTACGCCAGTCCAGCTTGGTTCATTCCCTCATGTACTCCGAGTCTGGTAAAAACCCGTCGTTGTCATCTTCTCTCCACCATGAGCAGTTCCATTATTTCTTTAAAATCTTTCCTTCTATCGCTTTGTAATCATCAGTCCGTTCAACAACATTAAAATATTACATTTTTCCTACCTAAAGTATATGGCAATAATCAGACGCATAACCATTCATAACACACACATCGGGCGCTCGCTGATCCACTCCTTACATGTAGCCTGTAGGATTATCGCCTTAGTACCCGTCATAAGATTTTTTTCTGTAGAATGGTATAAGTACGGTATGGCGATCGAATCGGAAACCACGACACTTGTAAATTTTGAGTTGCCGGAGGGGGGCGTTATATAGCACTAAATACTCGTTGTTAAATCCCACTTCATTTAATGTTTTTTGCTCACCGACCACCCGGAAAACCATGTTTTTTTTGAAACTGTAACTAACACAAAAAACGAAAAACCGACATTTTTGGGGTTGTTAAACCCGGATTCTGGGAAAAACCGGAAACTGGCATCTCTGAGAATGCTGCTGAGGTAGCTTAGCAATGATCATGAAAAATAAATAGACCTAAAAAGAGAAGATCAATTTAAGCTTTTTTCAGGACCAATTTCTATTTCTATTTCATTTATATTGTTTGTAATGTTATCAGATTGAAAATACAGGTATAGTTTTGGTGATCTGCAATGATTAAGTTCTAAGCTCCCTTCATAACCCCCCCCCCCCCCCCCCCCCCCCAAAATAGATCCTGGGGGGCTAGTAACAAATTTTGTTTTATTCTAGAACTTGTAGCTCTCTATTTAAACAGGATAATTCCGTACTGAACCTGAGTAAGTCCCATGCTGAGTAAAATCCCACCCTCTAATTTGGGGAAAATTTCAGAAATTCTAAAGATCCTTTATTATTCCATGCTAAAAAATTGGCCCTCACTACTGCAAAATTCTCAACCATTTTCTTCAAACAAAAAAACTTTTAGCCTTGAATTCAAATGATATGCATTTTGCAATACCATTTTTCATTTTATAATGTTTCTAATGACGTCTTGAACCATTAAAGTTTGTGAAAAAACATACAGTTTAAGAGTAGACACAGACAAAGTTTCAACGATTCAGGCAGAAGAACTGTTTGGTTTTTTAAACATTATGATTCACTCAGACGTGGTTCTACAATATTTTTCACTTCTTTTCTCCACATTTTATATTAAAAAAATACTGAATTTATAAATTCAGGACAAAATAGAATTCAACGAATATAAGCTGTTATGCCGCTACGGACCTCTGACCTTGGCACAGACCTTTGACCTCATCAACATATGCGGTCTCAGGTTGCACCAATGACAAGAAGAAGTTTGGTTCCAATGAACTCAAACTTTTAAATTGAGGGTCAATTTTTAAAAAAACACCCTTTTAGAGACACACTTAATACACACACACATTGCAAAAAAACGGATTGCTAGCCACAAAAATTTTTTTTTGGTGGATTTGTTTTCTGAAACTAAAAAGAACATTTTTAAACAAGGTCATAATTATGGAGGGTCAGAGGGTGCCTAACGAGGGCAGCATAATTTCACACTTTTCTCATTAATGTTGGCCATCATGAAAGTTCTAAAATACAGGATTCAAATTGCTTTTAAAAAGTTAAAGTCCAATTTCAAAGAGATTTCATAGTATGATATCACACTACTTCTGAATAAAACAAAATTAGGTCAGGGGAGGTCAAGAGGTCGCCATTCAGATGGCAAATTGGTTCGATTCTTATGACTATTTTGGTTTAATTTAAAAAAAATCCTAAAGTGACATTATAGTCAATAATACATGTAGTACCGCACAAAAAAGATGAAATCACTCCGAATGAGGATGGAAACTATGTAATAATCGAAAATGCATTTTTCAACAGTTTCAAATTCTAAAGTCATGAAGGGTATGTGTTTGTGTACATGAGGGAGTAGGCCGAGCGAATTTGTCTGCTGGGCTTGGGGCAAGATTCATAGGCATGTTCTCACCCCAAATTTCAAGGTATTTTCAGCTTAAAAAAAGTGGGACTATACTCGGGTGAGTACGGTAGTTTAGCTGTCCCCAGAGAGACCGATGGATGCAGTCCTAAAAAAAATATGGAGTCCAATGTTGCCGTACGATGTTTGTGGGCATGTTTGTTTTGTGTGTGCCTATGTATGTGTGCACAAAAGAGATACAATCTGAGTGATTTCAAGAATAAAGAGACATTCTGAGTGGATTTTAAATGGTGGGTGTATTTATTCATGTGGGAGTATTTTTACTAGCGTTACTACGTTACGAATTGTCTAAATGGAATAAGCTGTAATTGTATTGAGGTTTATTCTGTAAAAGAGTAGAAAAGAGGATTTTTTGAGTCAGAGAACTATAGAGGCCTGCGGCGCAATCTCTTGGCTAAGAAGTGAGAGTAAATAGTAAATAAAAATGCAAAAATCTGTTAAAAATGTATAAAAAAAGTTGTCTCTTTTTAAGAGAAAATCTCAATCTCTATAGGTTTGAAATTCTTCCTTATAGTTTTGAAAAAGTGAAATTTTTCTTTACAAAATTCTAAAAAGTCTCTTTAAAGAATTTGCAGTAAAAATCCCACAATGTAGCTCGTGAAGTTTGTTTGAGTGTGTGTGTGTGTATGTGTGTGTGGTGTTTTGTTATAAGCATGTGCGCCTACATAACGATGGATGTATTTCCCCAGGTTAATTGTGGGAGTTTCCATAATCTGACCATCGGACCACATGTTTTTCTGACACGCATATGAATTCAGAAAACCATCACGGAAATAAAGAACAGGTTTATTCTGTTAAGGTTTAAAAAAAAAAAAAAAAAAAATGTGTCAGAAAAAATGTTCAGAGGTCAGGTTACGGAAACTCCAAGTAATGACCAGACAAAAGATATTACTTACTCAGTACCTATTTAAACCAAAAGTCGCGGTGTTTCCTGCAAATAATCACCAATATTTGATGTGATGTGAAAAAGTCCAGTTTCCTTCAGGATTAACATCTTAACAGTTCAACCATACTACATTTTCTGTATCAATCAGATCCAGAACGAGAAGCATTCTCATCAGACGATAATCAAGCCAGAATTCAGTTGCAAACTGTCTTGGCAAAGCGTTCTTCCGCTCAACCAATTGCGGGGAGTGTCGTCAGAGTACACACGGGGAAATAAAAGCATTTGGTGTTGAAGATGCTGACCAGCAAATGGACCTGGTGCTGAATATTAAAAGAAAATAATGGAAACACTTAACTTGCTATATGAGGTCTTCCACCTGTCGGATTAGCGGCCACCTTGCAGGGAATGCAAAGTCCATTCCAAAGTTCTGGAGACTTTCTAAATTATGGATAAAAGCATGGTCACACTTTTTGAATAGCACAAGTACTTTGAGGTAGGGTATTAAATTGATTCGAATGATTAATACTAAGGGGAAAAAACACCTTGTTATAGGTTATGCATGAGTGAGGTGAAAGACCTCTATAGAAACAGAATCAGTGCACAGTGTTCGTCCACTTGAAACCAATCCGGGGAGGGTGTCAGAGTAGGAGTAGATACTAAAAGATAAGGTTCATTATGATTGATTATACTAACCCCAACGTTAGGGCAAAATTGGTTTTTGTCACTCAGAACACTCTAGGGCAAAATTATTGCCCCCAACCTATCCTTTGTATTGCGGTTATTCAGTTTGGATAAACAAAGGTATGAATATAATTTATGCCAAATGAAGGACAATCCCTAGATATGATATGAATATTAATTTAATAAGAACTGCATTAAAACCTAATATAATTAAAATTTCCACTATTACACTGTTAGAGTTATTATTATTACTACCATAATCCCAAGGTTAGGGTGAAATTGGCATTTGTTATTCACTTAGAACGCTCTTAGGGCAAAATTTTCTCCTTAAGTATCCCTTGTATTGTAATTCTGTTTGGATAACAAAAGGATATAAAATATTAATTTATGCAAATTTTATGCTATTGAGAATTTGTACACAGTTGTCTCTAAGATAAGTTTGGTAAGACAGCCCGTAGTACAATGTTGTCCGAGTTATATTATTATTTGGTATCCGAGTATGCTGTCCAGCCAACCAAATGGACATGCTCCTGAATATTTCAAAAATCTGTAAACCGTCAATGGTGGTATGGACGGATTTTGCTTTTTCTCCTAGGGATGTGCCGCTCTGGGGTGTTGAATTAATATGGGTGTACATGGTAGTATAGGCATACTAGACGCAAGAAGTGAGAGCCAAAAAAGTCCATAACCAGCGGCCTGCGTGAAAGACAATTGACGCTAAGTGGACTGTTGGGACCCAAAACTCAACAAAGATCATTTCGGGCAGTTAGGCAGTCGCTAGGGCTATAAAAAGGCATAGGTCTAAACACGTTCAGTCTATAGACTAAAAATTATATTGAGTTGGTACTATAACTCATCTAAGAAAAAAAAGATTTGACTTTTTGGGAAATGTTTACCTTTTTTGACATTTCCCCACACCCTGTCAGACCCAGGGGGGACCATGGTGAAATAGATTCCCATGCGTTAGTAGGGGTTATACCTCCTACAATATATCGAAGTTTGGGTACTATAGCTCATCTGAAAAAAGTTATGGCAAACAGTTCCTTTTTGTTGAAAAGATTGACTTTTTTTTACAGTTCCTCACCCCCGGTCAGACCCAGGGAGGACCCCTGGGGAAGGGATTTTATTAAAGGTTAGTAGGGGTGTGGCCCTCCTACAATATATGATAAGTTGGGGTACTCTGCTTCATAGCAAATAAAAAAAAAAAGGTTTATGGCAAAATGTTTACCCTTTGTTGTGAAATGGTGACTTTTTTTGACATTTCACCAACCCCTGTCGAACGGGGAGGACCCTGGGGGGGATGATAATGGTAGGTAGGGCTTGTGCCCTCCACAAATATCTAAGTTTGGGTTAATCTAGCTCATATGGAAACAAAAGTTGCGATGGCAGAAATGTTACCTTTTTTGTTGTGAAATTGTTGACCTTTTTTGACAATATTCCCACCCCCTGTTCAGACCCAGCGGGAGGACACCGGGGGAATGGGAATTACTGGTTTAGTAGGGGCTTGTGCCCTCCGAAAATATCTAAGTTTGGGTACTCTAGCTCTCTGGTAAAAAAAAAGTTATGGCAAAATGTTTACCTTTTTTGTGAAATGGGGAACTTTTTGACATTTCCCACCCCCTGTCAAGACCCAGGGAGGACCCCGGGGGAATGGATCACAATGGAGTAGGGGCTTGTGCCCTCCTAACATATTTCTAAGTTTGGGTACTCTAGCTCACCTTGAAAAAAAGTTATTATGGCAAAATGTTTGACCTTTTTGTTGTCCAGCAAACCACACGTCATATAATCTACATCATCCACTACATCCTACACACACATCCAGACAGTGCCATTTCATAAGCCGGATTTGATACGCAATCCGTCCAATAAAAAGAGATTTATACTTGGTCAACTGTCATTTTAAAAGCCACATGCAGTTCCAACATAAACATGCATCCCATGCTAAATTGTGAGTTGAAAACCAAAAAGCCTTTGATAAATGGACACATGATGCATGATTGATGCTGTAGAGAAATAATGACTGTATAAGGAGTACATATCTACGGTAGCAGAGTTGTGAAACAGTGAGTCTGTAAGTTCCTAGCCTAATCCTCCATGGAGAAACCAAGCTCCGGGAGAAAGGTTTAACATCTAATATTTTAATCAATAAATGACCAAAATTAGATTCTGAATCTCACACTTTAACAAATTATATAATCTAGGAGTGCTATCAAATTTCAACTTATGAGTGCAATGAGTTAACATACATTCTCCATCACTCTGTGCCTGTGAACACAGCGCACCATTGATAGTATCATCAAAGCAGTTGTGGTCCTCCCATAGTCCGTTAGGCCTCAATAGCAGACAATTTTCTCCAGTATCACCATCAGGTTGGCCTGTATTCCAATCTGAAAAAATGTAGGAAAATAAAGTTACAACACTTCAACACCAGCATGGTATAAAAATAATAATGTAAAACACTTAAATTTTGCAGGGACTTTATTTGGCAAATTGAGACAAAGCAGGATTTTTTAGGGTTTTAAATTTGCAAATCCAGATGATTTACTGTTATACTCGATTCATCTGATACGTGACCCCGTACCATTCTTGCGGAGGTGAAAAATTCAATGAGGCGCAGGGACTTCTGTTAATCATGTTATTGTGAGGAATGTTAAGGCCTGAAATACACTATTGTGCGTTTCCATACATGAATGAAATTGTATTTAGTGGCAGGTGAGTGAGTTATATAACCAGAGTGTCCTCCAAGATAATCCGGCGTGGCACGTGCATTTGAATTCATTTTTCCTCTCCGACTTAATTGAATAGGTCCAAAACTCCAGGGGGACTAACGTATCAACGCGAATCGACTATAGTTTCAATGTAAAATTTTATATTTCACAGGGGGATTTAATTTTGTTATTTTCAGGTCCTTGTAAAATTTGAAAAATCACAAAGCATCTAAATAGACATGAATATTGTACAACAGATTTATCCACTGAATGGCTGGAATGAACAGGTTCTAACTTAAACGCCTCCAAGACCATCTGTGATGCGATCTAGAGAAAAAACCTGTAGCATGTCGCATTTGGTAGGTTTCAAGACTACCTCTCTACTGGCTTTTGTCTTTTGTTTGAGCCACCTGGTACAGACAGTGAACAGCACAAGAATGTGCACTTTACAATCAATAGGAATTTAACCACCATTGTAATGTGCACATTCCATTGCTGCCTACTGGCTTTGTGTCTTTTGTTTGAGCCACCTGGAACAGACAGTGGACAGCCTTGAAACTGACTAAGTGCAACATCTGACAGGTGTTTCTAGATTGCATCACATTTAACAATCCACCAAAAAATGAGAAGGGAACAACCTGCAAGGGGAGGGGGGGTGAATATGGAAAATTCTGCATGCTGCAATCATTGGAGTAGAATGAAATCAGAGTGCAAGCACGTGATGGATCATATGTGTGAACAAATTTCAACATACTAGAAGGTTGACATCTAATGTTTTTTATATGGCACTTAATCCCTGTAAACAGGCTCAAAATGCTGTTGCCAATTATTAACATCTGGTATTTAAAGACTAAGACCCAGTATTTAAATCAAAGACTTAGGCTGGTAATCTGAAAGAGAGTCTAACTTTACACCTGGGTTTAAACCATGGTTAGTCCTACATGAGTGGACCTTTTTCCTTTCAAAATACTGTGATAGTTAAAAAATGTAACAGGTGAGAAAATTCTTCATGGATGGGCTAGAATGGCCCATCCATAAGAAAATTTTATACCTGTTACAGCGCATTTAAGAGAGTGTTGGAAGGAAAAAGGTCCACTCATGTAGGACTAACCCTGGCTTAAACCCGGGTCTAAAATTAGTCTTCCTTCAGAATAGCAGCTCTGGTGTTTAAACATTTAAAACAAGAGGCAGCATTTAAATGAAAAAAAATATCATTACAAGTCTTGTGAATGATTTGGCATATTCTAACATTTGATGCACACTACACAGGCTGCTTCAAAACCTAGAAATGAATACAGAGAAAATATAGTTTGGATTCTCATGACCCCGAATGACACCAAAAAACAATAATAATTAGGCATCGATTGTGCTTTAGAAAGCACGAGTATATCATGCGGTGACTACTTGCACTGTCCATGTGACCATTGACCCCAATCTATGTACACATTATAAGGGTTGGGTCAGCAATTCTTCTGACCAAGTCCGGTGATTATAGCAATTGATATCTGGTGTGAGATCTTTCAATATTTTCACAGAATGCCCCTTTAGTCGACCCACGTGACCTTGGCACAAATCTGTGAACACCACATAAGGGCCTTGGTCAGTGGTTCTTCTGACCAAGTCTAAGGATAAGCATTGATTGGTGCAGAAGCAGTAAATTGGAGATCTACTACAACTGACCTGTAATGCCCCTGTGTGGACCTTTGACCCCAATCCGTGACTGCCCCAATGGTCTTGGGGTCCCACGTTTTTCTGACGCAAGTCTATTGATTATAGCAATTTGATTGTGTGCCAGCACAACAAAACGATAAGAGCAACATGACCTGTAAAGACCCCTTGCCGTGACCTTGGACCCCATCTGTAGCACCCCAGATGAGAGCTTGCGTCACGGTTCTTCTGACGAAGACTGGTGACTATGTAGTTATTGTGGTAAACTGCAAAAAGGATGTTAAGAGCGACATGACATGTTGACCCCTGCATGAACCCTTTTGACCCAATTGTACACCCCATATGGGGCTTGTGTCGGCGTTATTCTGACGAAGACTGGTGACTCTATAGCAGTGATTTGTGGCATATATAAACAGCAAAAAAAGGAGGGTTAGAGCCACCATGACCCGTAATGACCCCTGCATGACCTTTGACCCCAATATGAGAAACCCCCTCCCCCCCCCATATGGGGATTGGGTCAACGGTTCTTCTGACCAAGTTATAGTGATTATGCAATTGCTTTGTGGCCGAAGAAAAGAAGAAAAAACCAAAAGGAGGGTAAGAGCGACTGACCTTTCATGACCCGCATGATTCTTTGGACCCCAATCCGTCCAACACCGTGTGGCACTTGGTCGGGTTATTTGCGAAGAGTCTCGGTTCGATCAGCCAACTGTATTAACTCTAGTTAGCATTTTGAACTATAAGAGGGTTTGGGTTAGAGAGACTGCCCCTTTTGGACCCTTTAATGACTTTGGATTCAAAATCTGTGACAAGCCATATGGCCAGGCAGCTGGGCAATCACTGTGACCGAATGGTATCGATGCACATGCGAACTGTGTGAGAAGTACGGAAAGGGGTGTTAGCGCGACAGTGACCGCTATTGACCCTAGGTGACCCCTATGGTCAAACAGTGAACACCCTTTATGAACCTTGGGTCGGGGTTCTTGTGGCCAATTCCGATTTGCTCAATTTCCTTGACGCCAAGCGTCTGACACTAGTAGCAATTTGAAGCCAAGGTAGCAAACAAACCCAAAGAAGAAAGAAAGAAGAAACTGTCATGCAATAGACCATGACAACACTGTTTCATGGTGACCCCTTAATGTGTCCTTAAAGTGACCTTTGACCCCGTAACTTCACCATATTATCACAAGTATTAAATGTATTTTTACGTGTTAACAACGTTATGAGAATGTTTATCATTTGATTTCAATAAATCCAAGCATGTCATGGATTTGACCTTTGCACCTCTAAACGTGACCCCTGGGTCACAATAGGGTCAACTGTAATTTTTTCTGCTATTTCATATCCCGAGGAATTCCTTCAATTTCAGTCTCAATCAGAGCGTGCTTGTAATTGTGACCTTGACCTTGAACTTTGGGGTCGCGACTATAATAGACCTCTTCTACTAATAGAGGTGTACATCAATTACTGGAGTATAACAGGCTTTATCCTGTCTCTGAGATAAATCCAATTTAGTCTTCTTTTTAGCATTTTTTGGCAAAATTGACCTTTTGACCCCCTTAATGACCTTTGATCCCGGTATAAAAAAAACCTCATGTACACAACAAAAAATGCATGGGTTTCCAATGCCGATAAAAAAAATCTCTATGGCTTTTACCGAGATAAAAAATCTTGAAATTATTGACCTTAAAACCGGAAATGACCTTTGACCTCCAAAAAAATACCTTGCATACACCAGGTAACATGAATGCAAATCTTAAAGTTATCACTGTCCATGTTTTGGTTTGAAATAAAAATGTTTGATATTTTGGAATATTTTTGGTTTTTTGACCGGAAGTGACCCCTAAATGACCTTTGATCCTGAAAACTGTGGACAACCCGAAGACCCTGCCTGGTAACCACAATACATGTGCTCTAATGACGTCACTCTGCTACGTATTTTTTAAGGACAGCGATTTTTTGAATATTTTTCACACTTTTTGGCTTTCAAACCGGAAAATGACCCCCTTAATGACCTTTGACTCCTTATCCCTGAACACCTCTATAAGGAAGTGTCCATGTTCCTCTGAACCATTTAGTTTATATCGGCGTAATGCTGTAGAAGAAGATAATTTGTAACATTAAATTACATATTGACGCCTGTGGCCAGGTCAAAGGTCAGACAGGGGTCAATGTCATATGACATAAATGGACGGGTCGCGGATCATTTGGTGTAAGTTTAGTCAGAATACGTCAAACGATGACTGAACTAGATGCAGTTGAAGTGTTGCCATAAGAAATAAGAAAGAATAACCCATCAAAACAGAACAAGGCGCCTGAAGGCCGCCTTGTTAAAAAATCAAAGGAGAAGGCAATTATCATGCGGCTTCACTGCATATAGAATG
Source organism: Ophioderma brevispina (assembly GCA_023653785.1). NCBI lineage: Eukaryota > Metazoa > Echinodermata > Ophiuroidea > Amphilepidida > Ophiodermatidae > Ophioderma > Ophioderma brevispina. The sequence continues at coordinate 18,104 of JAMKCH010018025.1, forward strand.
ACATCAAATAGTCCAAACAATTTTCTTTTTCTGAAATTAATATGTCATCACATAGCTAAAGCATTTGTCCTTTTCTGAAGACTTAAGTTAAATCTATTTACTGGAAATACTGTCATTTTTCTTACAAATTTAGCAAAAAAAAAGGGGACGGTGCCAGTAATCAGTATGTTCCCCCCTCCACATTAGTTTTGTGGTTTTTTGGGGGGGGGGAAACCAGAAATTTAATTTTTAACATCCACAAACACCACATTTCATGTATTGACAATATACATCAAATAGAATTAACTCTTAATGGCAAAAAAACTCACTGAAATAACCAGTAGTTGTGCCGCCTTGAGAATCACTTCCTTCAATATACGAGTGATCTGCATTCTCCGCATGACATGTCCAAGTTCCTTCTTGATTGCTATCAGAACAGACTAGCCAAGCATACTCGTCACCAAACCACCCATTTTGCAGGGATGTTAATTCACCAGTAACATAGTTGTTTTCCTCTTCCGATTCTATTCAAGAAGGCGGCCAACCTTCTGCATACATGTGGTCCTCGGCGTCATCCCTAGTACGTGCTTCATCGGTGAGGACTAGGTAACATTTGCTGTCAAAACCTTTCCATCCTGGAGGGCACGTTCCTGATGAATATAAAATACAGCATTTTTAACAAAAAATTGCAGTAACTATACCATCTGAAAAGTTGACAAAGGTACTGGTGTACTTTTTTTTTGTCTGAATAATGAAGTTGAGACCGCACGCGGCATATACCCAGTGGTGGCGTTTCAGGTGTAGTGCGCTTGTGCTTTGCCATCACGTGCGCTGATGCACATGCCTACGTCGCTACTTTGAGCTGAACAGAGTACTTATGTGTTCTGATCTTACATGTAGATTTTTGTCCCTAAAAAATAGGGATTTCTTCATTTCTTCATTTTTAATGATCCATAAATAGACGAAATTCACCCAGTGCCACTATGAGAAACCATTTGCTCAAATGATGCTGTACCTGCTACACAAGGCACAAATATGTGCAAATTAGGCAAGAGTACCCCTTCTAATTTCCACATGAAACAATTTGTTTCATAGATTACTGTTCGAAAGAATTTTTGTGTCGGGTCCACGACACTAAACCCAAATCTGTCCATACACACATGCAAGCCTGTAACATGCATGCATCATGCACGAACACACACAATTACATTTACACACAGACACATAGATACAGGCACACAGGCAAACATGTCCACACCACTATAACACAAATATTGACACACAGGTGTTTTTTTTAGTAATATATAAACAAAGAACTTACTGCCTGGTCCAGTGATGATGACCCAACACTGTTCTATAGCATTAACCAGTTTGTCTTCAGTATCACAGGGTTCATAAGGACCGGCAGATTCTGATTCTGGAGTACACTCTGCTTGTCCTGTTGGGTCATATTCCCAACTATTGCCAAAGGCATTCAAATTGTCAAGCTGCAAATGATAAAAAAAATGTGATGAGGACCCAATTGGATCCATATCATGCATGGAAGTTAATTTTTTTTAAGTAGGATAAGAATTGTCACTTTTTTGTATGACAAAAAAAATGTCTATCAATTAAACTTTAATCTCAATGCCATTCTGAAGATGGTTTTCCCATGGAAGGCTGAACTATGGATTGCCCGACGAATTGCACTGCTTCAGAGAAAAAAATTGGTTGGTATTTTCTTCTCAACAGTGTTCAATAAATGTAGGTATGAGGGCATTCATGATCTGCAGCTTCTCACCTCCTCACTTTCCTACGAGTTTTTTGAGGCCTCTTAATTGCAAGTGTGCCTATTTAACATGCAAATTTAATCATCGCTGCATAAAATGTGCAATTTTGTATTCTATAACAACAAAATACATTGTGGTCGCCAGAAGTGTGTCATCTGCTGTCGCAGTTTGTGAATGGGGCCAAAGGTCACTGAGGTCACCAGGTCCCCAACATGTCACCCACTCCGCCCCTCCTTTCCACCAAGTTACATCATCGTAGGCCTTACAGAATTCATACAGCATGCAATATATTAGGGTTAACATTTTGACCACAGCCACACACACACACAGATCTCGCAGAGTAATAATCCCTATGTGCCTTCAGCAATTCTTGCAATGCACAAAAACACAGGGAATCAAGCTTTTTCTCAAGGATATCTAGTGAATCAAAACAAAATACACCTTTAAATGTCTAACAACCTAAAATGCCCTCTAAACTCCCTTAAAGGCTGGCTCAGAGATTTTAAATATAACTTTTTTGTGCAATAATTAAAAATAGTCAACTATAACTACAGATAGTTACCTAAAATTCACAATTCTCCAAGGTTTGAGATGAATCGGGTTTTTCGTTTTGATGCAGTATACATTGTGTATAGTATTAAGTGCCATAGGATACTGTGTATAACCACAAATTCCGGATCCGGTATTTTTTATACAAAGTTATGATTTCCTATATGAAGGATTTTGGTTGGGTTGAGCTTAGCTATTTCACACAGTGATTAGTACATGGACAAGATTATGTATATGCAAAAAAACACGATTTGTTTGAAAATTGAGGGCGCCCTCCTTGGGAAATCTGAGTCAGCCTTTAAATTACAGAAACTACATACTTCACCCACACCTAAATTTTAGAGTTAAGAGTTAGAGCTAAATCACCAAGTCACAAGACAACCATTTTTTTGTGTCAGGCCAAATTGAGATACTGATACTGTTTATTGAAACCAAAACTGGCAACTTATTTAGGCCAATTCATTGTGAAGGTCAAACCATGACATCATATGATTACATCTACTTAGAGGTCATTGACCTTTGACCTGAAGAGGAAGTTAACATTGTCTCACTACAATGCTGGTGAAAATTCTTACCACATTCCATCTGGATCAGTCAAGTCATCACTGGTGTCATCATTATAGTTACCACACAGACCACATACTTTATCCTTGTAGTCAGCTGAGAGATCAACATCCACATTGTATTCACCATCCCAGGACACTTCAAGACCAAAATCTGTAAGCACAACCTGGCATGGTAATAGAAAAAATCACACCGTTTTATGTATGCTGTTTTCATTTATATGTTAAAGACACTGTCAGGAATTTGCAAAATCAGAAAATAAAAAAAATCATCAAAAATTAGATTTTTGCATTTCTGTAACAAGTATAAGTATCCTACATACCCCACAAGTGCAAAGAGTGAAAGCAATCTAATAGGGACAAAATCATACATTTTAGTCATTACTGTCCATACGGACACTTAGTGTCTTTAATCTAGTTCTCCCTATGGTTCATTGGACTTGGGAAAATGAACCACAGGAAAATGAAACATGGGTATATTTCATCCTTCAGAGGGGATGTTAAGCGGTCGGTCCCATGCACATGGAGAATCATGCCTGTCGGATATGTGCGGCGGTCAAGACCACTAATTTGTGCCTGTTCTGCAGATCTTTAGACCCCATTCAACTATGTTTCAGTTTGTAAGACCCCCTACTTTGCCATGAAACTTCACAAATGTTAGCTTCATGGCTAAAATTTTGGGAATTTTGCCAGTTCATATCAACCCCTAATCCTAAAATTTGGCCCAAAATTGAGTTCCCAAGTCCATAAAATTGGCCCCCCCCAAAAAAAAAATCAGTTCCAAAGACCCTACTTTCGCCAAAATTTCAGTTTATAAGCCCCAAGTTTGGCACTTTGCGGCGCACACCCCTACCCAAACTAAAGTTGAGTTCATCTCAATAAGGTCATGTGATCCCACAAAATGATATTAACACATAAAAACCCTGACTTTTACACTCATTTTAGTCCACAAAGCACTAGAACTTAAGGAATTTTTATCATGATCATAAAATATTTTGTGGTCCTTATAAATTTCTTGAACACTTTTTATCCCTAGGTACTGACATTTGTTTAGTATAGTACAGTATACATGGTATAGGCACATTGCAATTCATTATGGGTTTGGTTCGAAACACCCTATGGTCCATTATCAAATGACACACCCAAGAAACTTACCACTTTCTGACCATTGAAGAAGACACGTACACCTGTATTGGTAAAATTGTCTGTGCTTGCACTGGCAAGCTCTTTGGTTGGCCTCCACCGTCCCACAAATTACGCTTCCAGGCCAATTCCTGCAATGTATATTACTATATGTTAAATAAGGCAAAGGAGCCTCCGAAATGGTTATACCCTGTGGATGACCACACACCAACTACCAAAATCAATTGTAACTTGACCTCAACTCATGTCTTTGTCAGGCCAGTGTCTACTTTATGTCAAGCTGTGGAAAAGTAAAGTTTATATCAGAGCCATTCAGCTACTAGAATTATAAGTTAATGTTGTGTCAAGATACTGTATGACTTACCACTCCATCAATATGATATAATACTGGCTTTTTTACAGGCAACATTGTGTTGGGCGTCCATTTCTCATTGTATTCACCACTGTGAAGTCTTCAAGAGTGGCTCATCATCAACTAATAGTTCAGCCAGCATAGGAGCAGGCTCCCTGGAAGGACATCATAGCGCTTGCCATCAAAGGAGGTGTAATGAGGGTCTCCGTGAGCAAGCAACCCACCTTGCTATTTAAAAGAGGTTGAAATCATTTTAAAAAAAAAGTAGGGAAAGAAAAAAAATAAATGAAATGGGATGATGATAGGATAGTTCTCGTATCTATACTAAAGGAACCGTTCAGTACGAGGAAGCTGGTTATAATATGCCCCCTCTTAACTTGTGTTAGCTAAATAAAAATTTCTTTAGAAAAGTTTTCAAGTTATGATAATTGACTTCATCACGGGAATTGCTCCACCCCATCTTGGGGGGGCTTTGCACACACAACCCAACGCTGTGAACATCAACAAAAGAATGGCATTCACCGTTACCATTGCATGGGCAGGTGACATTGCGATATCTAAAACGATCAAATAAATGACACTTACAACCTACACTAACATACATGCGAATACAACAATAGTGGCAATTTTTCAGTATTACTCAGACTCCAAATACGTGTGACGGAGAGAGGTGTGATACAGTCAATCAATATGTCACTCTACCCATCTAATAAAATTTGGTGCACAAAAGATTGCACTGACAACTCATGTATGTCTAAAAAAGGAACTTGGGTTTGGATCAATTTTGATTACAAAACTAATACATTTCACAATGATTTTGATTCAATTAT